>JAVTVY010040236.1:0-19725 GCA_036873755.1 Hanleya hanleyi
GGCGCCTCCGACCTTCGCCTTGATGGCCACTAACGTAGAGGCGCATGTAGCTGACTATAAGATTGTCATCGAAGACGCAGTCCTGTATGCCCGAAAAGTGAAACCGAATCCAGCCGTTCAATTGGGACACATGAAAGCCTTGGAAACAAAACCAGCCCAGTACCCTATCCGACGTGTGCAAACCAAAGTGTTCTCTGTGTCTGCTGGAAATACGACCGCCAACAAAGACAACCTGTTCCTGGAGGAACTACCCAAGCGATTGATCCTGGCCTGTGTGGAAAATACCAGTTTCAGTGGAGCCTACACAGAGAATCCGTTTGACTTTAAACATTTCGGCATCAATTTTGTGGCCCTGCATGTGGATGGACAACAGGTGCCAGCCACGGCCTTAACACCGAACTTTGGGCGCGCGAATTTCATTCGAGCCTATCAGAGCCTGTTTACAGCCACCGGTCAAATCAACCAGGACGAAGGGAATTTCATCAGTCGGGAGGACTACGGGAACGGATACACATTGTTCTGTTTCGATCTCACCCCCACCTTAGAGAACGACCATCAGCTGGCCCTGGCCAAGCAAGGCAATTTACGGTTGGAAATCCACTTTCAACGAGCCCTCCGGAGCACCGTCAATGTGATCTGCTACGCCGAGTTTGAAAACATCATTCAAGTGGACAAGGCGCGCAACGTGCTGTGTGACTTCTCCACCTAACATGGATACAGACCAGATAACCACCGTGCTGGAGAATGACCCACAGATACGTACCATAGGGAATAAAAGACCTGCACCACCGAGACCACGCACCAGTCGACGACCGACCCAGCGACGACGCACATCGAAGACCCGGGATATCTTTTCTTAAAACATGTCCTTAATCCACGCCGAGTCCTGTCCCTCCACCAACAGTGAATTTGATTTGTGGACCGTACCGCCCACCCAGACCAGTGCCGAACAAGCATTATGGGTGGAGCATCTCCCGCTGTCCAGCATCAACGCAACAGGGCCCATCGAGTTCACCATCAGTAATGCGGATACAGCCTATGTGGATTTAGCCCATACATACTTGTATGTGAAAGCCAAGATCGTCAATGGAGATGGCACCAGAATCGCCGACCAAGCAACAGTGGGCCCGACGAATCTCTGACTGCACTCGATGTTTCAACAGGTGGATATATTTCTCAGCGACAAACTCATCAGTGACTCGACCAACACGTACCCCTATCGAGCCTACATCGAGACGCTGTTGTCGCATGGGCGAGAGGCTAAAAAATCTCAACTGACAACCGCTTTATTCTACCAGGACAAAGCCGAGCACATGGGCGCAGAGAACGACAATACGGGATATAGCAAACGGAAGGCTTTGACCGCGAACGGCGTCTCGGTGGATATGATCGGTCGACTGCACGCAGACATGTTCATGCAAGACCGATACCTCTTGAACAAGATCCCCATCAAAATCCGACTGATACGGGCGCCTCCGACCTTCGCCTTGATGGCCACTAACGTAGAGGCGTATGTAGCTGACTATAAGATTGTCATCGAAGACGCAGTCCTGTATGTCCGAAAAGTGAAACCGAATCCAGCCGTTCAATTGGGACACATGAAAGCCTTGGAAACAAAACCAGCCCAGTACCCTATCCGACGTGTACAAACCAAAGTGTTCTCTGTGTCTGCTGGAAATATGAGCGCCAACAAAGAAAACCTGTTCCTGGGGGAACTACCCAAGCGATTGATCCTGGCCTGTGTGGAAAATACCAGTTTCAGTGGAGCCTACCCAGAGAATCCGTTTGACTTTAAACATTTCGGCATCAATTTTGTGGCCCTGCATGTGGATGGACAACAGGTGCCAGCCACGGCCTTAACACCGAACTTTGGGCGTGCGAATTTCATTCGAGCCTATCAGAGCCTGTTTACAGCCACCGGTCAAATCAACCAGGACGAAGGGAATTTCATCAGTCGGGAGGACTACGGGAACGGATACACATTGTTCTGTTTCGATCTGACCCCCACCTTAGAGAACGACCATCAGCTGGCCCTGGCCAAGCAAGGCAATTTACGGTTGGAAATCCACTTTCAACGAGCCCTCCGGAGCACCGTCAATGTGATCTGCTACGCCGAGTTTGAAAACATCATTCAAGTGGACAAGGCGCGCAACGTGCTGTGTGACTTCTCCACCTAACATGGATACAGACCAGATAACCACCGTGCTGGAGAATGACCCACAGATACGTACCGTAGGGAATAAAAGACCTGCACCACCGAGACCACGCACCAGTCGACGACCGACCCAGCGACGACGCACATCGAAGACCCGGGATATCTTTTCTTAAAACATGTCCTTGATCCACGCCGAGTCCTGCCCCTCCACCAACAGTGAATTTGATTTGTGGACCGTACCGCCCACCCAGACCAGTGCCGAACAAGGATTATGGGTGGAGCACCTCCCGCTGTCCAGCATCAACGCAACAGGGCCCATCGAGTTCACCATCAGTAATGCGGATACGGCCTATGTGGATTTAGCCCATACCTACTTGTATGTGAAAGCCAAGATCGTCAATGGAGATAACACCAGAATCGCCGACCAAGCAACGGTGGGCCCCACGAATCTCTGGCTGCACTCGATGTTTCAACAAGTGGATATATTTCTCAGCGACAAACTCATCAGTGACTCGACCAACACGTACCCCTATCGAGCCTACATCGAGACGCTGTTGTCGCATGGGCGAGAGGCTAAAAAATCTCAACTGACAGCCGCTTTATTCTACCAGGACAAAGCCGAGCACATGGGCGCAGAGAACGACAATACGGGATATAGCAAACGGAAGGCTTTGACCGCGAACGGCGTCTCGGTGGATATGATCGGTCGACTGCACGCAGACATGTTCATGCAAGACCGATACCTCTTGAACAAGATCCCCATCAAAATCCGACTGATACGGGCGCCTCCGACCTTCGCCTTGATGGCCACTAACGTAGAGGCGCATGTAGCTGACTATAAGATTGTCATCGAAGACGCAGTCCTGTATGTCCGAAAAGTGAAACCGAATCCAGCCGTTCAATTGGGACACATGAAAGCCTTGGAAACAAAACCAGCCCAGTACCCTATCCGACGTGTGCAAACCAAAGTGTTCTCTGTGTCTGCTGGAAATATGAGCGCCAACAAAGAAAACCTGTTCCTGGGGGAACTACCCAAGCGATTGATCCTGGCCTGTGTGGAAAATACCAGTTTCAGTGGAGCCTACCCAGAGAATCCGTTTGACTTTAAACATTTCGGCATCAATTTTGTGGCCCTGCATGTGGATGGACAACAGGTGCCAGCCACGGCCTTAACACCGAACTTTGGGCGCGCGAATTTCATTCGAGCCTATCAGAGCCTGTTTACAGCCACCGGTCAAATCAACCAGGACGAAGGGAATTTCATCAGTCGGGAGGACTACGGGAACGGATACACATTGTTCTGTTTCGATCTGACCCCCACCTTAGAGAACGACCATCAGCTGGCCCTGGCCAAGCAAGGCAATTTACGGTTGGAAATCCACTTTCAACGAGCCCTCCGGAGCACCGTCAATGTGATCTGCTACGCCGAGTTTGAAAACATCATTCAAGTGGACAAGGCGCGCAACGTGCTGTGTGACTTCTCCACCTAACATGGATACAGACCAGATAACCACCGTGCTGGAGAATGACCCACAGATACGTAGGGTCTTTCAAGGGGTGTTCGCCCGAGATGTGTTCCCAGTAGACCGCATGTATCCTGCTGCATACGTTCTCAACACGGACCCGATGGATCGGCCTGGTGAGCATTGGGTGGGCGTGTACTTGACAGAACAGCAGGGGAAATACTTTGACCCGTACGGCCTGCCACCCCTCCATCTCGATTTAACAGACTTCATGGATCAAGGCACAGAGACGTGGTGTTGGAGCAGTCAAACGTTGCAAAGCCTGACCAGTAGCGTGTGCGGACAATATTGCTTGTTTTACCTGTACCATCGATGCCGGGGAAGACCCTTATCTACCATCGTACAGATGTTTGGCGAGTACCCCAAGGCCGGGGACCGCGATGTACTCGTCTATGACTGGGCCGCCCATCATTTCAATGTACAAGCCCCGTTCTGGGCTTAAGTTCTTTCAATGTACATACGCCCGCTGTTCTGGGCTTAAGTTTACAAGCCCCCTGTTCTGGGCTTCAGTTCTAGCAAGCCCCTTGTTCTGGCTTCAGTTCTTTCAATGTACAAGCCCCTTGTTCTGGGCTTCAGTTTTCACGTGGTTGTTCTCACGTTGTTGTTGTTACTGAATAAAAAACAAAATGAGATCTCACCAAAAAACCCTGTGTTGTGTGTTTTATTCATAATGCATCAATGCCCAATGTGGAGATTCAGTCAAACTGAAATCAGTGGTGTAGGATGGGGCCAAAATGTAACCCATCAAGGTTAGAATGCAAGAGCACTATAGTAACATAGAGAGCCAATGAAATCAGCCCACAGACCAAGTACGTGTTTTGGTCTAGGTTTGGAGCGGGCATTTCATTGAGGTGCGTGTATACGGCGAGTGAAGAGACTCGTTCAACACGTATAGATTAAGTTTATGACTATAAGTTCTATGAACATAATGCATGAAAGTGGTTTTGAACACCGTATTAGCCAATCAGTGGCCTAGAATGGAGCCAAAGCTAACCCATCCATGTCCAGAAAACATTACCCGGATGTTGAGAAGAACCCGGATGTAGGCGCGGACGTCAGCAAAAGCACACCGTGAGTACCCCAATTCGATTGGCTGATTGTTCGGCCGCTGATTGGTTCTTTTTCTCGACCACTGATTGGCTTTTTTTTTTCTCGACCGCTGATTGGTGCAAATGGAACTGCCCTTCTTTTCCAGGTTCATGTAGAATCCCCTTTTTGTGCTCAAGCTCTGACTATATCGATGCCGCAACATTGTCACTTGGATGTGACCTTTTGTCCCGCGCACGTACTGCCGGTGATGACGCGCACTTCCGGAGAACCCCGCGCGCGCTGCGGGGCGCCGGGGCGGGGGCGGGAAAACACCCCGGCGGGTTGAACATTGAAACTCTTCTGGGTTTGGAGGTAGTTTTAGTGAAAACCGGAAGTGACGTCACAACCCCCACGTGACCTGCGCAGCAGAATGGATACGAAGACACCCTAGTGTAACTCCCTCACCTAGGCTTCACAAGACCCCAAAACGTGTAGCGGGACCCATACAGGGTCCAGTTTTCGACACTAGGTGACCACATCCCGACGAAATGGAGCACCTCCCGCTGTCCAGCATCAACGCAACAGGGCCCATCGAGTTCACCATCAGTAATGCGGATACGGCCTATGTGGATTTAGCCCATACCTACTTGTATGTGAAAGCCAAGATCGTCAATGGAGATAACACCAGAATCGCCGACCAAGCAACGGTGGGCCCCACGAATCTCTGGCTGCACTCGATGTTTCAACAAGTGGATATATTTCTCAGCGACAAACTCATCAGTGACTCGACCAACACGTACCCGTATCGAGCCTACATCGAGACGCTGTTGTCGCATGGGCGAGAGGCTAAAAAATCTCAACTGACAGCCGCTTTATTCTACCAGGACAAAGCCGAGCACATGGGCGCAGAGAACGACAATACGGGATATAGCAAACGGAAGGCTTTGACCGCGAACGGTGTATCGGTGGATATGATCGGTCGACTGCACGCAGACATGTTCATGCAAGACCGATACCTCTTGAACAAGATCCCCATCAAAATCCGACTGATACGGGCGCCTCCCACCTTCGCCTTGATGGCCACTAACGTAGAGGCGCATGTAGCTGACTATAAGATTGTCATCGAAGACGCAGTCCTGTATGTCCGAAAAGTGAAACCGAATCCAGCCGTTCAATTGGGACGCATGAAAGCCTTGGAAACAAAACCAGCCCAGTACCCTATCCGACGTGTACAAACCAAAGTGTTCTCTGTGCCTGCTGGAAATATGGGCGCCAACAAAGAAAACCTGTTCCTGGGGGAACTACCCAAGCGATTGATCCTGGCCTGTGTGGAAAATACCAGTTTCAGTGGAGCCTACCCAGAGAATCCGTTTGACTTTAAACATTTCGGCATCAATGTTGTGGCCCTGCATGTGGATGGACAACAGGTGCCAGCCACGGCCTTAACACCGAACTTTGGGCGTGCGAATTTCATTCGAGCCTATCAGAGCCTGTTTACAGCCACCGGTCAAATCAACCAGGACGAAGGGAATTTCATCAGTCGGGAGGACTACGGGAACGGATACACATTGTTCTGTTTCGATCTGACCCCCACCTTAGAGAACGACCATCAGCTGGCCCTGGCCAAACAAGGCAATTTACGGTTGGAAATCCACTTTCAACGAGCCCTCCGGAGCACCGTCAATGTGATCTGCTACGCCGAGTTTGACAACATCATTCAAGTGGACAAGGCGCGCAACGTGCTGTGTGAATTCTCCACCTAACATGGATACAGACCAGATAACCACCGTGCTGGAGAATGACCAAGAGACACGTAGGGTCTTTCAAGGGGTGTTCGCCCGAGATGTGTTCCCAGTAGACCGCATGTATCCTGCTGCACACGTTCTCAACACGGACCCGATGGATGGGCCTGGTGAACATTGGGTGGCCGTGTACTTGACAGAACAGCAGGGGGAATGCTCTGACCCGTACGGCCTGCCACCCCTCCCTCCCGATTTAACAGACTTCATGGATCAAGGCACAGAGACGTGGTGTTGGAACAGTCAAACGTTGCAAAGCCTGACCAGTAGCGTGTGCGGACAAAAATTGCTTGTTTTACCTGTACCATCGATGCCGGGGAAGACCCTTATCTACCATCGTACAGATGTTTGGCGAGTACCCCAAGGCCGAGGACCGCGATGTACTCGTCTATGACTGGGCCGCCCATCATTTCAATGTACAAGCCCCGTTCTGGGCTTAAGTTCTTTCAATGTACATACACCCGCTGTTCTGGGCTTAAGTCTACAAGCCCCCTGTTCTGGGCTTCAGTTCTAGCAAGCCCCTTGTTCTGGGCTTCAATGTACAAACCCCTTGTTCTGGGCTTGAGTTTTCACGTTGTTGTTCTCACGTTGTTGTTGTTACTGAATAAAAAACAAAATGAGATCTCACCAAAAAACCCTGTGTTGTGTGTTTTATTCATAATGCATCAATGTGGAGATTCAGTCAAACTGAAATCAGTGGTGTAGGATGGGGCCAAAATGTAACCCATCAAGGTTAGAATGCAAGAGCACTATAGTAACATAGAGAGCCAATGAAATCAGCCCACAGACCAAGTACGTGTTTTGGTCTAGGTTTGGAGCGGGCATTTCATTGAGGTGCGTGTATACGGTGAGCGAAGAGTCTCGTTCAACACGTATAGATTAAGTTTATGACTATAAGTTCTATGAACATAATGCATGAAAGTGGCTTTGAACACCGTATTAGCCAATCAGTGGCCTAGAATGGAGCCAAAGCTAACCCATCCATGTCCAGAAAACATTACCCGGATGTTGAGAAGAACCCGGATGTAGGCGCGGACGTCAGCGAAAGCACACCGTGAGTACCCCAATTCGATTGGCTGATTGTTCGGCCGCTGATTGGTTCTTTTTCTCGACCGCTGATTGGCTCTTTTTTTCTCGACCGCTGATTGGTCCAAATGGAACTGCCCATCTTTCCCAGGTTCATCTAGAATCCCCTTTTTGTGCTCAAGCTCTGACTATATCGATGCCGCAACATTGTCTCATTGGACATTGGACCGTTTGACCTGGATGTGACCTTTTGTCCCGCGCGCGCACGCGCACTACCGGTGATGACGCGCACTTCCGGAGAACGCGCGCGCGCGCGCGCACGCTGGGGGGCCGGGGCGAGCCGCGCCGGGAAAACACCCCGGCGGTTGAACATTGGAACTCTTCTGGGTTTGGAGGTAGTTTTAATGAAAACCCGGAAGTGACGTCACAACCCACGTGACCTGCGCAGCAGAATGGATACGACACCCTAGTGTAACTCCCTCACCTAGGCTTCACAAGACCCCAAAACGTGTAGCGGGACCCATACAGGGTCCAGTTTTCGACACTAGGTGACCACATCCCGACGAAATGACCAGTTTTCGACACCGGATGTGCCGCCATCTTGGATATGTCCCATAATGCACCGGGTCAAAATACTCGTTTCTGATTGGACGAGAGCTCTGTGACGGATTTGAAATACTCGCTTCTGATTAGACGAGAGCTCCGCATTGCGTCTGCGCATGCGCAGAATGATATTCCTACCGCACACCCAACCCATCAGATGCCCCTTCACGAATGCTTCACTTTGATACCTCACTCAACTCCATCGGCCCATGAGGGACTCCCCTAGCTCTCAAAACGTCTATGTTCATACCCTTGGGCCACCGCGCATGCGCAGAATGACGCTATGTCAACCCACTAGTCCAGTGAGATGCCCCTTCACGAATGCTTCACATGGATACCTCACTCAACTCCATCGGCCCATGAGGGACTCCCCTAGCTCTCAAAACGTCTATGTTCATACCCTTGGGCCACCGCGCATGTGCAGAATGACGCTATGTCAACCCACTAGTCCAGTGAGATGCCCCTTCACGAATGCTTCACATGCATACCTCATATGACCCCACTGGACCAATAGTGGCTCCCCTAAATGCCGAAACGTCTATTTCCATACCCTTGGGCCACCGCGAATCCGCAGAATGACGATAGTTCAACCCCACACCCAGTCCAGTGAGATGCCCCTTCACGAATGCTTCACATGGATACCTCATATGACCCCATTGGACCATTTGTGGCTCCCCTAGATGCCAAAACGTCTATTTCCATACCCTTGGGCCACCGCGCATGCGCAGAATGACGCTAGTTCAACCCACTAGTCGAGTCAGATGCCCCTTCACATAAGTTTCACTTTGATACCTCACTCGACCCCATCGGACCATTATTGGCTTCGCTAGCTCCAAAACGTCTATTTTCATACCCTCGGGCCACCGCGCATGCGCAGAATGGCGATATTTCAACCCCACACCCAGCCCATTAGATGCCCCCTCACCTAGGCTTCACTTTGATACCTCACGCGATCCCATTGGACCATTTGTGGCTCCCCTAGCTCCAACACGGCTATTTCCATACCCTTGGGCCACCGCGCATGCGCAGAATGCCGATATTTCAACCCCACACCCACCCCATCAGATGCCCCTTCACATAAGCTTCACTTTGATACCTCACTCGATCCCATTGGACCATTTGTGGCTCCCCTAGCTCCAACACGGCTATGTCCATACCCTTAGGCCGCACGAGTTGTCTCCCTTGCGTCAATGTGTGCAGATGGCGCTACGGTCGACGCCGTGATGTGGGAAGGGCGTGCCTACACCATCCTGTAGCCGCCATTTTGTTTGTTGTTTTCTTGCCGAGATACACGGGACAATAAACACTCGACCCTAGGGTGGTACAGATGCTAGACTGATCCTATTAACATGGTACAACACCTATAGATTATGTTTATTACTAGGACGTCAGCGACGTACTAGTACCCATCCTCCGCATGGCAGAACTGTACAACCCAGAACAAGTCTAGACATGCCTTGATCTCTCACTCGATGCCGCCATTTTGGCCCCACCACCACCACCACCACCCACAAGGCCGCCATTTTGACCACACACACACGCCGCCATTTTGACCACACACACACGCCGCCATTTTGACCACACACACACACGCCGCCATTTTGACCACACACACACGCCGCCATTTTGACCACACACACACGCCGCCATATTGCCCACCACCACCACCACACAGCCGCCAATATGCAGATCGAGTTGTCTCCCCCTAGTGCGGGTTTTTGCCACCAATGTGTACAATTGGCGCCACTAGTTCCTCCGCAATCCTCCCCGTGACGTCACTACATCCGGGTGAAAGGCGCGGTCAAATAGCCTTTATACACTACTTGCCCGTGGTAGTGCCTTCACGTCATGTCGACAGAATTCTTCTGAATAGTATTTATGGAATGAACGAACAAACAAAGAAACAAACAAATATCTTATTATTTTTGTTCTCCTTTCTTTTAATATGCATCTGGGATGAATGTAATGTAAATGACATGACATCATGTGAGGGCACGGATATATAATTGTGTCTAAGATTTTATGTGATACTAGGGCACACTTGTAGATATATTTTGGAATGTTCACTTACGTAATACTATGTAATGTAATGTAGGGTAGTGTAATATAGTATAAGATAACGTAATATGTCATTCTTAATTAGCTTAGACCACGTGGACAAACCGCGTATTATATATGAATACATATATATGTGTATATATATATGTGTGTGTGTGTATATGTATATAAATGTTTACTTGTATAAATGTCTTTTTTTTCCACCATTTGCATACCGTAAATGATATATCATGTGATAGTGTGAGTATTTTGATATAGGGCTATTTTTCATAGCAACGTAATATATACTAACGTAATGTAATGTAAAAAGGATTAATGTAGTGTAATATATTACGCGGTTATAAGTTAGTCTGGATCACGTGGGCATAACTGTGAAATTGTACAATTCGTGGTCATAAGATTAAAAAATGCCCAGTGGTTAATCCAGGGCTTAACTGAAAAAAAAAAGAAAAAAAAAAAATGTGCCGATAAATGGTGAGACATGCGCCGATGACTGTGTGACTGACAAGTCATGCAAATCGAATCCCTTCGGGCAAGTCCAAAGTGATATAAAACGGTACTAGACAGATCTTTTTCAGTACGCAGGACGCTACACTTGGGACGCTTATTAAGGTAAGCCGAGACGTATACTTCTTATAGATTTTTTTTTTGTTTTCAACAAATTATTCACTGGACTATCTTCGTTATGTATGGCTGTGCTTTAATCTGACCGCTAAACATATTGTTACAAGGACCGCATTTTGGATATTCTAGGAGCCGCCAAGTCACATAATACACGGGCCGTGTTCAATATGTAGGATTGGGCTTTGAGGGAATGTCCATGACATGACCACATCTCAGTACATTTCTTAAGCTTCATACAAAACGTCTTGGGTTCAAGGTCTGTCAGAAATTGTAAGCAAAATATTATGGCCTTTTCTCTTGAGAAGTTATAGTCTTTCTTGCTCGTTTTTTCTCAGATTATTTGCCTTTTTATTGATGCTTTCTCCGCAAAACTGCATAATAAACTAGGAAAGACATTTGATGTGATGCAGGATATATTTTGTCTATGGCCCTACCCTCCCCTGTGCGTCCCGCCCTTCGGGGATATTCTGTGAAGTGTATATATCTCACATTATGAAATATAATCAAAATATTTGTCATATTCCTTGTCGTATTTGCAAACTTTGCAATTGACTCGTTTCATTTTCCAACTGATGTCCCAGTGTGGTGTGTATATAAGAAATTATAATATATTTATTTGCATATCTTTTCAGTATATAGTTTACTTATATCACGAGGGCCTGTCTAAGCTGTACAATCTGATGTCCACAGACGGTATATAGAATAGCAAATGTTTGGCGCATTTAAGTGAAATATATAGTAATTGGTGCCCGTTTCCAAACTTTGGTAAATGACGAAGAAGCGATGTTGGCTTATTACAATAGGGAATACAATAGCATCCATATACTAGTAATCTCTATTGTTTAGTTACATGTATTCCATACCCGCCCACCCAATGAAACACCATGACCTACAGCGGTCAGACTGTGCGACATATCAAGCTTTACAGGTCTCATGCAGTGATAGACCGACTGACGCTTCAAAACATATCAGAAAAATAATCGCAAATGTTCGATGAAATCTTAATTCCGTAGGCACAGTAGCCTAAAAATATCGTAAATAGATAACTTGTCAGGCAATTGTCGAGGGACGTATTAGTCTAGCACACATGAACAGATATTTGCGGCAAATGTTGCAGGGATTTCTCGATATTGTTACTAATTCTAAGTGAGCATGCACAGATCACTGTGACACGTCACACGTCATCAGGATGAGTAAAGATATTATATCAAATATCGTTTTTATTAACCACTTTCTCATATCTGAATTTATATGATGAGTTTATTTTTAGTTAAAAACAAAATATGCATGTACCATATTGCCATTTCAAATTCAGTTTAATATTTTTTACAGAGTCGTTGGGATTTAATTATTATTAAATTATACCTTCCTTTTACTTCTCCGACCTCGCCATGCCAGTAAATAGCACTTTTGGAGTTTTTCTACATGTTTTTTTAATTAGCATATAGTAGGATACTTAAATCAATATTTATTTTGTACATCAAACTCAATACAACGATCGGGCGCGCATAATTTTATTAAATTAAATGCGCCAACTAAATTAAAAATAGATAGACAGATAGATAGATAGTCACATGTACCGAAACACATATGTAATTCTAACACATCTGCCCTGTCTTCACCATAAAATGCACAGGGCCATGTCCTACATCCAGTCACAACAAGCAGTCTCTGATATTAACATAGTTTCGTCAGCACATTCCTAAGTGGAATGTTTCAAACGCACAGGTGCAACGGGAGACAGGTTGAAACAACCGTCGTCTGGTAATTAAATAAACAAAATTTAGTAAAGAATGTGGTAAAACGGACGCTCTGAATGTTGGACAACGCGAGTGGAATTTGAGGACAAAATTCATACAATTTATAAGATTACACGACCTCTGGGGACTACAATGTATATCGAAGTTATAGAAGTTTGTCTGCATACACGCATGTACACACCGCTGTCATGAGATACTGCGTAAATGATACATATATTCATAATTAATTTAATCCAGATTTTGTATTTTTTATTATAAGACCCTGTCGCGTCCCCAAACAATAGGCAATTCCGTTTTACCTACATATATCAGAGCAATTTTACGCAGGAAACCTAGCCTTTATTTCTTAAATATATGCAGAGCGTATTGGCGATTTCCATTAAATCTCACGCATGACTGCCCGTGTTATCCCGATGTAGGCTATAGTCGTCATTTAGGCCTACATGGTGATGGTTTTAATAGGTGCATTAGATGCCTAAAGCGACGTTCTAAATGATAACGGTGTGGTCTAACATTTCCCTCCATCACTACAAGGTTTTATTGCAGTGATCGACCGACTGACGCTTCAAACGTATTATTAAAATAAGCGCAAATGTTCTATGAAATCTTAGTTCCGTAGGAACAGTAGCCTAAAAAATCGTAAAAAAGCCTAAAAAATCCGCTATCGAAATCTCACGCAAATCTCGAAGGACGTAAGTAGTATACAGCGCGTAAATCGGACAAGTTTTCACCCGGATGTAACTATGACGTCACAACTTCCGATGGTGGCGCCATCCGTACACATTGGTGGCAAAAACCCGCACTAGGGGGAGACAACTCTGGCTGTGTCGTTCATCATCCTCTGGACATGTCCAGACTTGTCATCGGCAATGGCGGATCACTATAGTTCGGTTAAGCTTTGTATTCATCCGCGGTGATGTGGTCTGGCAGCATTTTAGACGGCCATGTTGGAAAAGGGGGCGTATTTTTAGACGGCCATGTTGTAAAATGGCGGTGTTTTTAGACGGCGCAAGGGAGCAAACGAGGCGGTGGGGAGGTCACGGGGAGAAAAGACCCTCACATTCCCCTCAAAAAAACCTCTAAGCCATATAATAATAATAAACGTAATCTATAGGTGTTGTACCATGTTAATAGGATCAGTCTAGCATCTGTACCACCCTAGGGTCGAGCGTTTATTGTCCCGTGTATCTCCGCAAAAAAATCAACAAACAAAATGGCGGCTCCAGGATGGTGTGGGGACGCCCTTTCCACATCACGGCGTCGATCCTAACCATAGCGCCATCTGCACACACTGACGCAAGGGAGACAACTCGTGTGGCCCAAGGGTATGGAAATAGCCGTTTTGGAGCTAAGGGAGCCAACAATGGTCCGGTGGGGTCATATGAGGTATCAAAGTGAAGCATTCGTGAAGGGGCATCTAATGGGCTGGATGTGGGGTTGAACTATCGGCAATCTGCGCTTGCGCGGTGGCCCAAAGGGTATGGAAATAGCCGTTTTGGAGCGAGGGGAGCCCCAAATGGTCCAATGGGGTCATATGAGGTATCAAAGTGAAGCATTCGTGAAGGGGCATCTAATGGGCTGGGTGTGGGGTTGAACTATCGGCAATCTGCGCATGCGCGGTGGCTCAAGTGTATGAAAATAGCCGTTTTGGAGCTAGGGGAGCCCCTAATGGTCCAATGGGGTCGAGTGAGGTATCAAAGTGAAGCATTCGTGAAGGGGCGTCTAATGGGCTGGGTGTGGGGTTGAACTATCGGCAATCTGCGCCTGCGGGGTGGCCCAAGGGTATGAAAATAGCCGTTTTGGAGCTAGGGGAGCCACTAATAGTCCAATGGGGTCATATGAGGTATCAAAGTGAAGCCTAGGTGAAGGGGCATCTGATGGGCTGGGTGTGGAGTTGAAATAGGGTCATTCTGCGCATGCGCGGTGGCCCAAGGCTATGGAAATAGACGTGTTGCGATGTAGGGGAACCACTAATAGTCCAATGGAGTTGTATGAGGTATCAAAATGAAGCCTGGGTGAAGGGGCATCTGATGGGCTGGGTGTGGGGTTGAAATAGGGTCATTCTGCGCATGCGCGATGGCCCAAGGTTATGGAAATAGACGTTTTGGAGCTAGGCCACTAATAGTCCAATGGAGTTGTATGAGGTATCAAAGTGAAGCCTAGGTGAAGGGGCATCTGATGGGCTGGGTGTGGGGTTGAAATAGGGTCATTCTGCGCATGCGCGGTGGCCCAAGGGTATGGAAATAGACGTGTTGCGATGTAGGGGAGCCACTAATAGTCCAATGGAGTTGTATGAGGTATCAAAGTGAAGCCTAGGTGAAGGGACATCTGATGGGCTGGGTGTGGGGTTGAAATAGGGTCATTCTGCGCATGCGCGGTGGCCCAAGGGTATGAAAATAAATGTGTTGCGATGTAGGGGAGTCCCTAATGGGCCGATCGAGTTGTGTGAGGTATCAAAGTGAAGCTTATGTGAAGGGGCATCTGATGGGTTGGGTGTGCGGTAGGAATATCATTCTGCGCATGCGCAGACGCAATGCGGAGCTCTCGTCCAATCAGAAGCGAGTATTCCAAATCCATCACAGAGCTCTCAGCCAATCAGAAGCGAGTATTTGGATCCGGTGCATTATGGGACATATCCAAGATGGCAGCACGTATGTTCAAGATGGCGGCACATCCGGTGTCGAAAACTGGCCATTTCGTCGGGATGTGGTCACCTAGTGTCGAAAACTGGACCTTGTATGGGTCCCGCTAGACGTTTTGGAGCTAGGGGAGCCACTAGTGGTCCAATGGGGTCGAGTGAGGTATTAATGTGAAGCATTCGTGAAGGGGCATCTGATGGGCTGGGTGTGGGGTTGATCCGCCACCAAACCGCAAGTGACGTCGCTTCCGGTTTATGGTGGAGGTCATGAGGAGGTGTGCGCAGGAGTGTTCTCAGCCAATCAGAAGCGAGTATTTTGACCCGGTGCATTATGGGACATATCCAAGATGGCGGCGTCCGCCTTCTGGTTCAAGATGGCGGCACGTCCGGTGTCGAAAATTGGCCATTTTTTGTCTGAATGTGGTCACCTAGTGTCGAAAACTGCACCCTGTATGGACGTACCCGAATAGACACGAAGGTGAACGACATTGAGTTCCCACAGACAGGTTAGTACATGCATTCCTATGATGTTCACAGGTTACGCCCATTCACGAAGGGCCGTCACAGGGCGTAGTAGAAAAAAACGCATTTCTAACCTTATTCACCTTAAGTGCCACGCACGGTGTATAAAACCCTACCCAACAGGTACACTATAAAGCCACCTCTCTCACCGTTCGCTTTTTATTCCCCACCATGGCAGCGAGCGGAACAGAGCTTGCGTTATCCCAACTGACGTCCGACGTCTACCTCATCGTCAATGACGATCACCTGGAGCTGATCCAATACGCACCGCAGAAGGTGAAGATTTTGTTATCGCTATCAGGCTGGACTCTATTGACACCATTGTTACAGGGAAAAGAGCCCAAAAGGGATTTCATGCACGTGGAAGACGGCGTGCACATACGCACTGCTGGAGAGGATTCCCTTTTTCCCCGATTGGAACAGAGTGGAGGTCCCTATATCACACTCTGTCCACCCTTATGGATGGCACTGAAAGATGTACTCCCCGCGGTGGATGACTTACTACACCCCGAGGTGAAAGAAGGGACTGTGGCTACCCGGAGGCTTACTCCTGGCTGCACCCTATTGTTGTACCCCAAACGAGTGGACCTCATCGATAGCGGACTTACGTGTTGGTGTACGTCTGAACCCAAAGCGCACGTCTCTTTGTCACCGGAAGGATGGACTACCTTGAAACGGGTGTTGTTGGGTGACCTGCACCTGTGTGACGACGTCTACATTTTCTGCGGTCCCTATTTTGCTCGACTCCTCTGTCTGAAGCGAGGTGGTTTTACCCTGGACCCCGATCTATGGACGGCTTTGGAACAAGTAGTCCCCATTGTCGATAAGGTACTATCTCTATAGGAGCCACATAACCCATGAGAATAGTACGTATAACGCACTACACCCGCAGAGCTAGGCGCGCATGTGTGACCTGGTCTATAAACCACGTCCCTCTGCATCCCACACCTTCATTTCTACGGTTGCAGAGCCATGTCGGAGATCCAGCCCTATGCGACTCGCATTTTACAGCATGCCACCGTGGTTAATTCACTCACGGGTTACCGAGCAGTGGTCCGGTCCATGTTTGCAGATGGCGATGACAACGAGGGGCGACGCCAGATCCTCAACGAGTTCACAGAAGCGGTCCTCGACAGAGTGCACTCGATGGAAAGGTGTGCCATCACTCACCACTACTGGACTATGACAGCCATCCTTGATGCTCGGGCTATGGACCACGAGCGCTCACGCCGGAACCAGCGACGGCTGGTTGACCTCACACTAGTCTGTGCCCTATTGACCCTGGCGCTGTGGTATTGACAGTGGGAATATAAATACGAGGGTCAGACAGAGTGTGTGTCATTCAACGATCGTCATTGGAGCAAGCATGTCACCCGTCCTACGAGCCATCCTGCCCCTTACACCCCGGGTGGGGTTACACGTCTATGAAGATAAAGTCACCCTGGTGGAAGACCGTGGAGTTTGCTGGTCGCCCGCTGAGACCGTATCGAATACGGTGACGCTACACCGTGACGACTGGACCAAATTTAAACGGGTGTTGAGCGGCGAGCTCGATGGACACCTCATCCACATAGACAATGCCATCTACGTATACCGTGGATCCTTCTTCCCACGTCTGGGCCGCTACCAAGACCCTACGTGAAGCTTCACCGTAGACCCCGATCTGTGGATAGCCTTCGAGAAAGGGGTGCCTATCGTGGACCAGCTGTTTACACCGGACGAGCGGTCATCAGACGAGTTGGAGTGGGCTAGTGCCCTGAGAGAATCGGCGGCAGAACCCAATGAACAACTGTCTAGCCATGAACCCGACGACGATGCCATTGATTACCCGGCTACACTCAGCCAGCCCAGTGATATCACCACCTGATCCTTTTGATCTCACGGGGTTCTCCCTATAAATACGATAGACAGTCAACTCTGGTACCATTCACGTACTGACCATGACGGAGCATATGATACTGGCGTATCTCAGCTTGACCCCCGAGGTTTTCCTGCACGTGTATGCGGATAAGGTCGATATCATGGAGGAGGTGGGAGACATCTGTGATGCGGACCCTGCACAACCGTGCCCGGCCCACATTCGTCTGTCCCGGGAGGGCTGGACCAAATTCAAACGGGTGTTGTCTGGTGAACTGGACGGCGACCTCATCCACTTGTGTCACGATGTGTACATCCGACGCGGCCCTTTCTTTGCTCAACTGGCTCGGCTAGATGGAGGTACAGTGCATTTTACCCTTCACCCTGATTTATGGTCTGCATTGGAAGATGCCGTGGTAGATGTGGATCAAGTGCTTATCAAGCGGTCATCAGACGAGTTGGACTGGTCATTTACCATGGACACTGTGAAAGCCAATGAAGAAAATCAGAAAGAAACTCCTGCCCAAGATATACCCGTTATAAATAAACGATAGAGCCAGGGTGCATCATCATTTTGTCACCATTAAGCGCTGGGAGAAGGTGTTGGATAACTTATACTACAGTCCCGACAGTCCGGCGGCCTATAGTGCATTGTCGGCTCTCTATCGAGCGGCCAAACCCCAGGGGATACAACGTGCCCAAGTCCGAGATTGGTTAAGAAGACAAGATACCTATACCTTACATCGATCTGTCCGTCGCCATTTTCTACGGAACCGGGTCATCGTGGGAGGAATAGATGCCCAGTGGCAAGCGGATTTGGTCGATATGAGCGCCTTTGCCAAACACAACGATGGGAATCGGTATATCTTCACGTGCATCGATATCCTATCGAAGTATGCGTGGGTGGTACCCATCCGGACGAAAACGGGGGCGAATCTCATAGTGGCGTTCAAAGACATCTTCAAGACCGGGCGCAAACCTTTGTATTTGCAGACTTCGACGAAGGCACGGAATTCCTCAACAGACCGTTCCAAGCCTTTCTCAAGAAACAGAAGGTGTTTTTCTTCCATACGTACAACTGAGACCAAGGCTTCCGTGGTGGAAAGGTTCAACAGGACATTCAAAGGCCGCATGTATAAATATTTCACCTATAAGAATACAAGGCGGTACATCGATGTTCTCCCGAAACTTGTAAGGGGTTACAATCGAGCCTATCACCGGAGTATAGAGAGAGCCCCCATTACCGTGACCCAACGCAATGAAGCCCAAGTCCGCCGTGTCTTGTACGCCAGGCCATCGCAGCGAACGACGAAGGCGGTGTACAAGGTCGTGGACCCTGTACGGATCAGTAAAGTCAAGGGCAAGTTCGAGAAAAGTTACTTGCCCAACGATGAGCACTTCCTGATTAAACGGCGCCTACCCGGACAGCGGCGAGTCTATGAACTGAAAAATCTTCAAGGGGAACCGTTGCTAGGGACGTTTTACGAGACGGAATTACAGCCTGTCGTAAAAACACAGCAAGACTACTACACGGTGGAGCAGATTTTGAAAACGGAACGTGGACGTAGCAAACTGATTCATTTCGTCAAATGGCAAGGTTGGCCCAGTTCCTTCAATTCCTGGGTCGCTGCCAACCAGGTGAAACGACTATAAAGCCAGACACCACTGCCGTCCTCCTTCATTCCACGTCCGACCACAGTGCTATGGACAAACAGCAGCTGTCTCTGAACACAGCGTCTCCCAAAACGCGCAAACCACAAGTGGGCTTTGGGGTGCTATTGCTAACCCTGCTGAGTGTATTGTACGGAGGTGTGTTTTACGACGTAGCCTATGTCAGCACGTTACTTAACCAACTGAGAACACCAGCCACCAGTGAAACCGGTCTACAGAGAGCACCAGTCAACCCCGTATCCAGCCCAGTCACCACCACCACACCCTGTGTACAAGCCACGTCGAGCTCCACACCAAGCTCTACACCTACACCAAGTACACCCACTACGTCGGAAGACCCACCGGATTTTATCCCTCACAGTGAACAGACAACGACGACCCACGTTGTACCCACCCCCATCATCATCATCCCTCGCAGTGAACAGACAACGACGACCGACGTTGTACCCACCACCACTCC
>JAVTVY010040237.1:0-177429 GCA_036873755.1 Hanleya hanleyi
TATTCCTGAAGACTATAATTCCAGGGGACCGTCATTCCTGACGACTATGAATACTGGGGCTATCATTTCTTAGGACTGTCATTCCTGGGGACTATCATTACTGGGGACTGACATTCCTGGGGACTATGATTACTGGGGACCATCATACCTGGACCAATCCATTCCTGGGGACTAAAATTCGAAGGGACGGTCATTCCTGGTGCTCCATTACCGGGCACAGCAAGTCCTGGGAACTACCATTCCTGGGGAATGTCATTGCTGGGGGTTATCATTCCTGGGGACTGTAATCCCCGTGGGCACCTGAGGACCATAATTCCAGGGAACTGTCATTATTTGGGGCTATGATACCTGGCGGCTGTCATTTCTGGGGATTATCGTTCCTGGGGACTATAATTGGTTGGGACTGTAATTACGGGGGCTAACATTCCGGGGGAATGTCAATCCCGGGAACTCCTGGGGACTATAATTATGGGGGGCTCTCATTGATGGGGACTATCATACCTGGAGGCTGTCATGCCTGAGGATTATTATTCCTCGGGACTATCCATGAGACTGTCTTTCCTGGGGACTATCAGTCCTGGGAAGTCAATCCTGGGTCTACCATTCCTGGGGACTGTCATTCCTGGGGCTACCATTCTTGGTGACTGTCATTCTTGGGGGATTTTATTCCTGGGGACTATAATTCCAGTGGACTGTTATTCCTGAGGACTGTCATCCCTGAAGCTACCATTAGTGGTGTCATTCCAAGGGCTACCATTCCTGGGCACTATTTTTCCTCTGTGCTATAATTCTAGGTCACTTTCTTTCCTGGGCCTGGGGACTATCATTCCTGAGAACTGTCTATACTGGGGCTGCCATTCGTGGGGACTGTCATTCCTGGGGACAACATTCTTGGGGATTGTCCTTCTTGGGAACGATATTCCTAGAGACTATAATTCCAGGGGTCCATCATTCCTGGGGACTATGAATACTGGGGCTATCATTTCTGATGGTGCTCCATTACCGGGGACAGCAAGTCCTGGGGACTACCATTACTGGGGAATGTCATTGCTGGGGTTACCATTCCTGGGGACTGCAATCCCCGTGAGCACCTGAGGACCATAATTCCAGGGAACTATCATTACTGGGGACTATGATACCTGGCGGCCGTCATTCCTGGGGATTATCAGTCCTGGGGACTATAACTTCTTGGAACTTTAAATACGTTGGCTAACATACCGGGGGACTGTCAATCCTGGGGACTCCTGGGGACCATAATTCTAACAGACTCTCATTTGTGGAGACTACCATACCTGGAGGCGGTCATTCCTGGGGACTATTATTCCTGGGCACTATCCATCACACCGTCTTTCGTGGGGACTATCAATACTGGGAAGTCAATCCTGAGTCTACCATTCCTGGGGACTGTCATCCCTGGTGCTACCATTCTTGGTGACTGTTATTCTTGGGGGATTTTATTCCTGGGGGCTGTAATTCCAGTGGACTGTCATTCCTGAAGCTACCATTACTGGGGAATGCCAGTCGTTGGAACTACCACTCCTGGGAACTGCCATTCCTGGGCGCTATGACTCATGAATATTATGAGTCCTGTGGTCTTCTTTCTGGGGACTGTCATCCCTGGTGCTACCATTCTTGGTGACTGTTATTCTTGGGGGATTTTATTCCTGGGGACTGTAATTCCAGTGGACTGTCATTCCTGAAGCTACCATTACTGGGGAATGCCAGTCGTTGGAACTACCACTCCTGGGAACTGCTATTCCTGGGCGCTATGACTCATGAATATTATGAGTCCTGTGGTCTTCTTTCTGGGGACTGTCATTCCTGGGGCTACCATTCTTGGTGACTGGCATTCTTGGGGGAGTTTATTCCTGGGGACTATATAATTCCAGTGGACTGACTGTCATTCCTGAGGACTGTCATTCCTGAAGCTACCATTACTGGGGAATGCCAGTCCTTGGAACTACCACTCCTGGGGACTGTCATTCCAAGGGCTACCATTCCTGGGGACTATTTTTCCTGGGGCTATAATTCCAGGTCACTTTCTTTCCTGGGGACTATCATTTCTGAGAACCGTCTATACTGGGGCTGCCATTCTTGGGGACTGTCATTCCTGGGGACACCATTCTTGGGGACTGTCCTTCTTGAGGACGTTATTCCTAGAGACTATAATTCCAGGGGACCGTCATTCCTGGGGACTATGAAGCTATCATTTCTGAGGACTGTCATTCCTGGTGACTATCATTACTGGGGACTGACATTCCTGGGGACTATGATAACTGGGGACCATCATACCTGGACCAATCCATTCCTGGGGACTAAAATTCGAAGGGACTGTCATTCCTGAGTAATATCATTCCTGAGGATTAGGAATTCTGGGGACTGTCATTCCTGGGGCTAACATTCATGTGGTCTGTCATTCCTGGGGGTTGTCAATACGGATGACTATAATTCTTGGGGTTTATCACTACCGATTGACCGATTCCTGGGGATTGTCATTCCTGCGGACTGTCATTCCTGGGGACTGACATTCCTGGGGTGTAATTCATGTGGACTATGATTTATGGGATGGAGCGATATAAAACTTAAATATCATTCCTGGTGACTCTTACTTCCTGGGCACTATAATTTCTTGGATGGGGCCTACAGGGATATTGAAACAAGGCTCATTAGTTGGGACTATCATTCCTGAGGGCTATAATTCCTTGAGCCTGTCATTCTCGAGGAGTGTCATCTCTGGGATGGTGGAATATTGAAACAAGACTTTCATGTAATCGTGCATTTTATTCACGAGAGAACTGTTATGACCAAAATCCGCATTCGTATTTGAACAAATACAACATTTTAACACAGCCGTCCCCAGACGGACACGGTACACGGGTAGTCTCCGCCTCACGGTGGACAACCTCTTAGGCAACCTCTGCCAGAGAAGTGAATTGTTTTCAATATTTTTTCTAGTCTCTGTTGCGAGGAATAATTGAAGGCCAGTGGTGGGTGATTGGAGTATGATATGTGTTTGGTTCCACTGTGAGTTTGATTTTAACTCAAGGCCTAATAAGGAGTTGCTGAGAGGGACTATTTGGCTGCCTGTGCACCGCTTTCTGAAAGCAGAGAAAAAAGCCAAAATTGTGACGTAATTTGTACGAGCGCGCATAACTCAAAATTTCGATGGGCGACCCCCGTCAAGAAGCCTGTCCGGTTGTAGCACTTGAATAAAGGTACGTCTTGCCGAAATATGGGAGTCTAGACTTAATTAATCAATCGGGGAGATGCAATTACGTTAGCAGCTTTTAACATTGTCGTCAATGTAAATTTTAATAGTGGTCTGGACCCAAAAAGCGTCTGGCGAAGGACAGCTCCATCCTAAGCCATATCGGCTGGTCTCATGATCGATGGTGGTCATATATGACCACAACAACATGACCCTAACACAGTTGACACAGGACTGTGGACAATATGATTTCCTCAGGCCTGGGTATTATTGATTGATCTGAGTGACTGTGTCATACACAAACAATGTGTTGTTTCTGATTTCACTTGTTTGGAAAGGTTGGTTGGCACGATTTTAAAGCGTTATGAATGATCTTGAACTGATGGTATCATATGACTCTTTGTTTGTCGGCTAACTGGCATAACTCCATGGGTAATACGTACACTACAGATACAAGTAAATCTATTAGTACCGTATGTACTCTGCAGCTGCAGAAGCTCAGCTGTCTGAGATAAGATAAGATAAAATTTCTTGACCAAGATACACAGCCTTTGCAGACCGGCAATACAGTCAGCACACACAATTGAACATGTGAGTGTCTGTCAGAAGGAGTGTCACATTTCTGTGACTTCTTGCCATGATGAGGCAGTTATGGGCACAGGGGGATCATGGGTGTACTGTGATTAATTATGTATGTTTCGTTGGCTGAGCATCCTCAACGTTTGTTTTGAATCTGCACAATACATATCAATTTTACTGGACAACTATATGTACCATTCTGTGTTATGAGCATAAATTTGCCAATTCTAGCTGGTCTAAGTACCGGTACTAAGTTGCATGATGACATGAGACAATGTGTCTAGATCATGTAACTGTTTTATCCAATGATCATCCAAGCTTAATTGTGGAGCTCTGCCCCATTTGACCTAATCCAGCGAGAATAGGTCAGCCGTGGCGTATATCAAATACACCATATGCGGTATTTGAACACCACAACTGACTTGTGTAGTGAATATATTACTGCAATAATATATTGCAATGAAACGATCAAAGGAAATTCGAGGAGTTGGGGGATAATCTTAAAGGTTGCAGACTTTTACGTGATTTGTTTCTGATACTGTATAATCAAGGTACTGGGATGTATGTAGAATGGTGTATAGTCAATAAATAGGGGTGAACAGCTGCATCCTCCCTTGTAGTATATTAATAACCTTGATAACCCTTAATGCCACCACCAAATTAATAAATAATATACCAGTAAATTTATGATAACTAGGTGACTGGTCTCACCAGTATTTCCCTGTGTTAGGTCTTGAAATGATCGATACATGGGTTGGGCAGACTGAAAAGTTACTGGAATATAAATTTTATTTATAAAATATAAGAGATTAATCATTTTATGCCAACTCTAGAATATGTGGATGTCACATTCCAAAATCTACATCAGTAGTTGTATGAACTTGTGGTTGTGGTCAGGTGTAAGAGGAAACTGCATGATAAAATGTTACATTTGAGTTTCCTGGTTCAGCTGACTGCCAGTTTGTAAAGTGAAAATATGTATGCTAATCGCTATCAGTTTCTAAGAATTAATATGCTGTTTGTTTTGTGGAATTTGTTTTACTGGTCCAGACTCTTCCTATTTTGAATGTACCAGCTACTTCTTAAATCTGTGATTCAGTTGGTTGTATAGTATACAGTGAATGTAGTTATCTAAAACCTGCTAGAGTAAGGAAAACTGAATGTAACACATTTGGTATGAGATTTCTGAATGGACAATGTAATATTAAATTATTTAGTTGCAGCAAAACTTTATTTGGTATTAGATTATCATGATGATGCTCATCAAACACAATGATGTTTGATAATTTTGCAGGTATCAGTTCATGATTTAAAAGTAGATGATTTTTTCTTCAAAGAGCTTTTGGCATTACGTGTGTTATATTGTAAATGTTGAGTAACCAATACATGTGATGTGCAGGCCTCAATAGAAGTATATTGCAGAATGGACTCTTCTTCGATTGTAGATCTCCATGACATGTGACAAGCCAGTAGGCCCCAAGCAACATGACAACGCTAGCAATTGGATACACCCTTGTGATAATCTGGGGTGTTATTGTCAGCCAGGCATGTGCACAGCCAAGGCCTAACATTGTCTTTATTGTAGCAGACGATTTGGTTAGTTCATTTATTTCCTTCCTGTTTGACTTCTATTTTAGTAATAAATACATTAGTATTTGATTTAAAATCCCTTAATTCAGTAGTTTTCAACAAGTAAATTATTGCTCCATATTACTCAATACATCAAGTCAGAGTTTACCTGGTATTACTTGAAAACAAAGTATACTTGAATGGTGGTTTTGGAAAATACCACATTTATAAACATAAAATGGTTCAAAGTTGCGTTAAGTAGTCATGTTTCTGTATAATTACATTTTATGGTGTAGATTGTGAGTTCACTGAAAATAATTTTGTCTTGAATTCATATAGGGTTGGAATGATGTGAGTTTTCATGGTTCCAATCAAATACCAACACCTCACATCGATAAACTGGCCTATAATGGTATCATCCTGAACAACTATTATGTGTCACCTATCTGTACACCCACACGGAGTGCAATCATGACAGGAAGACACCCAATACACACTGGTGAGTCAATATCTTATACACATGAATGAATAACCCTGATGTATCCATCCTTCCTTGTCATATGAATCTGAGCATTCTATGCATATCTATGACAATAATGAGTTGGCATCCACACATATGCGAGTCAGCAATCTATGTATATACATACATGGGTCAGCAGTGAGCCATTATTTTATACTCATCTATAATGAATCTGTATCCTACACATAAGTGAGTCAGCAATCTATGCACATAGGTGGGTCAGCATTCCATACACATGTGAGCCAGCATTCTAAACATATCTATTATGAATCAGCAATCTATATAAATAGAGGAGTCAGTATTTTGTACACAGGTGAGCCAGCATTCTATACACATAAAAAATGAATCTGTATGCCACACACAACTGACATGACTGAGTCAGCAATCTATACATATAGATGAGTCAGTATTCTATACACAGGTGAGCCAGTATTCTATAAACATCCATAATGAATCTGTATCCTACATAAAAATGAGTCAGCAATTTATACACATAGATGAGTATTTTATTCACAGGTGAGCCAGCATTCTATACACATCCATAATGAATCTGTAACCTACACATAAGTGAGTCAGCAAGCTATGCACATAGATGGGTCAGCATCCCATACACATGTGAGCCAGCATTCTAAACATATCTATAATGAATCTGTATCCTACACCTGAGCCAGCAATCTATACACATAGATGAGTCAGTATTATATACATGAGCCAGCATTCTATACACATCTATAATGAATCTGTAACCTACACATAAGTGAGCCAGCAAGCTATGCACATAGATGGGTCAGCATTCCATACACATGCAAGCCAGCATTCTATACACAGCTATAATGAATCTGTATCCTACACCTGAGCCAGCAGTCTACACATAGATGAGTCAGTATTATATACACAGGTGAGCCAGTGTTCTATACACATCTATAATGAAACTGTAACCTACACATAAGTGAGCCAGCAAGCTATGCACATAGATGGGTCAGCATTCTATACACATGTGAGCCAGTATTCTATCCACATCTATAATGAATCTGTATCGCACACATCAGTGAATCAGCAATCTATATAAATAGATGAGTCAGTATTTTGTACTCGGGTGAGCCAGCATTCTATACACATAAAAAATAAATCTGTATCCCACACACAACTGACATGACTGAGTCAGCAATCTATACACACAGATGAGTCAGTATTCTATACACAGGTGAGCCAGTATTCTATACAAATCCATAATGAATCTGTATCCTACATAAAAATGAGTCAGCAATTTATACACATAGATGAGTATTTTATTCACAGGTGAGCCAGCATTCTATACACATCCATAATGAATCTGTAACCTACACATAAGTGAGTCAGCAAGCTATGCACATAGATGGGTCAGCATCCCATACACATGTGAGCCAGCATTCTAAACATATCTATAATGAATCTGTATCCTACACCTGAGCCAGCAATCTATACACATAGATGAGTCAGTATTATATACATGAGCCAGCATTCTATACACATCTATAATGAATCTGTAACCTACACATAAGTGAGCCAGCAAGCTATGCACATAGATGGGTCAGCATTCCATACACATGCAAGCCAGCATTCTATACACAGCTATAATGAATCTGTATCCTACACCTGAGCCAGCAGTCTACACATAGATGAGTCAGTATTATATACACAGGTGAGCCAGTGTTCTATACACATCTATAATGAAACTGTAACCTACACATAAGTGAGCCAGCAAGCTATGCACATAGATGGGTCAGCATTCTATACACATGTGAGCCAGTATTCTATCCACATCTATAATGAATCTGTATCGCACACATCAGTGAATCAGCAATCTATATAAATAGATGAGTCAGTATTTTGTACTCGGGTGAGCCAGCATTCTATACACATAAAAAATAAATCTGTATCCCACACACAACTGACATGACTGAGTCAGCAATCTATACACACAGATGAGTCAGTATTCTATACACAGGTGAGCCAGTATTCTATACAAATCCATAATGAATCTGTATCCTACACAAAAATGAGTCAGCAATTCATACACAGATGAGTCAGGATTTTATTCACATCAGCATTCTATACACACAACTAAGTCAACATAACATGCACATATGATTCAGCTTCATATACACATGTATACATAACTCCCCATCACCATCTGTTGATACCAAGTTACATGTACATGTATCTGGTGTGGCATCTGTTGTGTCAAATTTAATACAATAATCCACACATTTTCAAAATTTACAATGTTCCATTCTGACATACATTTATTAGTACTTCAGATTAGACCCATTTCTACTATATTGTTTATTTATATTGTGATATAGCTACTACTCTCAGTGTAATGGTGACTAATTTGTACAGGCCTACAACACAGTGTTATTGTGGGCTCCCAGCCTTATGGTCTACCACTGAATGAAACCACAATGCCACAACACTTTAAACAACTGGGGTACACGTCCAGAATGGTGGGCAAGGTATGTGAGAGGCGTTGTTGATATGATCATGTATAGGGAACACTCTTTTTCAAATGTATGCGAAAGCCAACTTATAAATATTTTGAGGCTTGAGCCAGGCCCTCCCTCCCCTGCATGAACCTTTGATATCATGGTGGAATGGTGGGCAATGTTAAATAAATTCACACCAGACATGCCAGAAGTGATTAAACAATTATTTTTCTTTTCAAAATTGAATGACAGGCCTACAGCATCATGTGATTCAGGGTTCCCAGCCTTATGGTCTTCCCTTGAATGAAACTACCATGCCACAATATCTTAAAGAACTAGGCTACACCTCCAGAATGGTAGGGAAGGTGGGTCTTGATCCTGTGTGTAGATTGTGTTCCTGCTAGTTGGCAAGAAAAGTAGTAAATTGTGATGAATAAGTGTTCATCATATTCATCTAGTTTTAGTTATCTTTTGAATTTGAATGTGTGAATTAGTGCATGCTGGTCATTGTGTTGCTGAACATCATGTCATCCTTCACTGTGATTATTGTTATCCATTATTGTTATTGTCTACAAGCCATACAAAAGGCAAAAACATAATAATGAAAAAAACCCTATACTCCTGCAGGAATCAACCAAACCATTATTACTGTTTAAAGGATTTGAATAAAATGTATGAACTGGTCTTTTTTCTCTTTTCAGTGGCATTTGGGATTTTTATCCAATGAGTATACACCAACATATCGGGGCTTTGACTCTCACTTTGGATACTACCTGGGTGAAGAGGATTACTTTGATCATTCATGTGAAGTAAATTCGGTTAGTCAGTTTCAAAACTTTACTCAATTCTGTCTCTATTAAAAGTACTTGCCAATCACACAAAAAAGATCAGTGTTTTGTGTAATTGGCCTAAAATTTTTACCTCTTTTACAAACTATTGTGTTATTGGATGACAAGAAAGATGTTATGCCTGTTCTTCTGGATATATACATATATTGTTTACCTATGTTGTGACATCTTCAGCAGGGTACACTGATAGTTGGAGAAGTAGTGGGTCATATACAGTAAAAGTGGTGAAAAAATCTCCAGTAATTAAAGGAGTGGTTACCTTGTTGCTGTATAGGTTCCTGTTGCAACAATAAGACTTGACCTACTATTTTACTGTCATTGGGAGTGGTAAGGTAATTGCTCTTATTACAATATGTGTGACCTTATTCCCACTTTAAGATCAACTCAGGCATCACTGTGTTACTTGTGGGCAGCCAACATTGATGACATCCGTTTTCACGACAAGGTCACAGCTCAAACTTGATCTTGATATTTCCGAACAGCAGAAACCTGAACTGCTGGTTTTAAGGTGGTTCAGTACTCAAACAACGTTACGACGTCATGGTCGTACAGCGCAACGTCATTTTCCACCTTCGACACAAAAGAGGCCAGCGAGGGAGGAACAATTAACGGCACAGATCTTCGTAGATAATGGGGGTATATGGATGTTCAAAGCCCTGTACAAAAAAAAGTAGATCGAAGGCACCATGTTTTTATTTTATAATTTAAACGACGCAATTTAGGAGAATCACTACTGAAAATGTTATAATATGTCACCGGGCAAACTTTTCTTCTAAAATTTATTTTGTATTCGTAATATGCGATTCTTACAGTTAGAAAACTTGATTATATTGAAATTGTTATATAAATAACATATTCACGATCACGATGTTGCTATAATCGTGAAGCCACCAGGCTTTTCAACTTAGAAAAGTGAAGGTTTAACACAGTGTGAGATTCGTGCAGCTTTTCATGAGCAAACTGCTTTTAGCCTGATTTTGTCCCAAATGTGCTGACATGGTGGTGTTTGAGTGTGAATACAGAAAAATCTAGATCGAAGACCCCAGTGTTTTTCAATGTTATTTTGCTCGGCAACACTCCAGGTTTCAACAGTTAGAATAAAACGGCAGGTCACCGGACAAAGTTTTGAGGCCTGAACCAGCTTAAAAGGGAATTGTTTTAGGTCATCTTTCCCCTTGAAGAATTGTTTCCCAAATTTTTCAGCTGAGCTAGAACCTATTTGTATAACCCCCTGAGCAAATGATTATGGGTAAATTCAAATGGCAGCCATGTGGGGTACGAGATACATTTGTAAGTGATGTTTTCGCCAAGTTCTGATTTACAGTGAGGAACACTGGGCAAAAAACTGTCTTATTCGACTTCAGATTATTTTGTACAAATTCATCATGCAGTTTTTCAAAGAACACATAAATGGAAAATTCTAAATATCTGAGAGAAAAATCTACCAAAAACAATTTTTTTTCAAAACGACATCATGTTACATTTTAATTTTTTTTCTGGTAGAGCTTGACCCGAGGGTATAGTGTGGTAAGTTTGAACTCCCTAGCTTAAGGGGCAAGAAAACTACTTAGGACGGTCTACCCCCCACCCCCAAAAGGCCTGGACAGGTCCCAAAAATCTCAGACCAGATAGGGTTAAGCTTGTCTTTGTGAGCAATTGCTGTGAACTAGATTTACGTATAATGTGTGGGTTAGACTGTGTAGTGAGTATAACACAACTGAGTGAAGCTCAGTTAAATAAATGCTTGAAACTAATACAAATTACACAGATGATCAGTTCTCAACTGGATAGAATGTCATAGTTCATGGATGGTCCAATGTGTTATACTGCCAAATTTCATAATGTTAGATTTTATCAAACCCAATAATCATTTAACTTATACTTATAGGATTACTGGGGTCTTGATTTTCGTCGTGACATGGAAGTGGTGAGAAATGCTACTGGACTCTATTCTACAGAGCTGTTCGCAGAGGAGGCTGTTAAAATCATCAACACCCACAACACATCTACAGTAATATCTAACTACTTCTTTTAATTATGAATTCCTTATTGTACTCTGGGAAATATATGAAGCTTTTTGTTTCATGTTTCATTGTAAATTGCCATCTCTTATATGTTTGACAAATTTCACAATCTTAAAAAGACCATTTCAGCAACATACTGAGATAAAAAGGTTGAAGTTCCAGGCCCACCTATAATACAATATTCAACTTGTTCTTGTATCCATCAATGTCAGACAAAGAAAATTATATTGTCATTCTGTTCTTTAAATTCCTGTTGTAGAGGTTGGGAATTGAATTGCATTGAATTGAATTGAATTTGCAGTTTGTAGCTCAATCTAAATCAGGGGAGGTATTCACAATTTCTTCTCACATCAGGGGAGATAATACGAATTTGATATCACAATCAGGGGAGGTAATCAGTGCTCACAATCAGGGGGACAATCCATGAATTGATAATCACATTCATGGCCAAGTTGCCATGGTTTATCCTGGTATACACGAACTGTTTTCGCTTTAAAGAAACTTGACTTCTTGAGAAAAAAAATTCAGAGGAAAGGGATGAGGGTTCTGGGAGAGCTCCTCAATGGTGATAAATGTCTGTACCTTTATATTAATGATTATATTGGAGCATGCATACATGTTCAACATTAGTGAATGATGGTGTAGTACATATACAACATTTAAGGATTATTTGAATGATATTTGAGTGTGTATGAATTTCCATTTTTTATTTCCATCAGTAGTGTGTGATGTTGGTTCTTGATCTGTTGCAGCCATTATTCCTATACTTACCATTTCAAGCGGTACATAGCGGGAATGCTGATGAGGACCACCTTGAGGCGCCACAAAAATATGTTGACAGATTTCCAAACATTGCAAATGTCAAGAGGAAAATATTTGCAGGTGGGTACAAGGGAAATTGCTTAACCTGTCCAGCTTAACTTTGCCTAGGAAGCATTCCAAATATATGACAACGTTTTACAAGTTGTAGGTTTCAGCTTTGTTGCACATGACATACATTTGAAAAGATGCTTTGATGAATTTGGTATAAAAAATTTGTAACTTACTAAACGATTTTATTTGATGGCCTTTGTGTATATGAATAAGTAATCAGACTGTCGGTGAAAATAATAATTCTATATATGCAATTGCCCTCATTTTCAATGTGACCAATTTAACTTATAATACATTCATATGGGAATTTTTATATGATCAATATACTATTGTTCCTTGTGTAAAAGTTCTACCTAATTTGTGATTCAGTTGTTGGTCTACATACAACAGTGTATGTTTCCACAATAAAATATAAAACTAGAGCTGAAGCTGTTCCTTATTTAAACCAAAGGAGCCCTAATACATGTTTGTCTCTGGCACTCAAGCCCTAATCCTATAATGTCTGAAAACCATATTTTACTCTAAAGATCCAGCCCTAACCCTAATAAAAATGTGCATTGGGCACTACCTGGATAAGTAGACTGTTGGAGAATGACATTTCTATTCTTTACCTCATAAAGAAAATAAAATGGAAAATAGGAAAACCTTTGCATTTCACCATATCTATTACATATTTTTGGACAGTGTTGTATATGTCCACTTTGGCAATAGACACACCTTCGATCTGTGGGCTTTTCTTCTGCCTTCCTCTGTGTTGCCCCATATATGAGGTAACAGCCGAAATATGGAGAGTTATGTAACCAGTAATGCTCCTTTATGTAATTGATGACAACAGGCGATTTTAAGCCAATAGCATTGCATGGAATCAATTTCCTCTGATCAATAATTCCAATACCCAGTGTCCTTATTTAGTGATTAGATTATATAGAAGCTCCGGATTTAAGGCTTACCACATGGGAACTGGTTTATCACTTAATAACGTTTGGTCATGTCCATGGCTGGGCAACCTAGATCATTCTTCCCATCATTGTTGACAGTCACACATGTTAGTTCCTTGTCAGTTGAGGAAAAAATAACACCAGGTGGTAAAATTTTCTCACTGCAGGAATGGTCTCTGCTTTGGATGATGGTGTTGGCAATGTTACGCAAGCTTTGGTGGATAGAGGGATGATGGAAAATACGATAATAGTATTTACAACTGATAACGGAGGTCCATCGAATGGGTTTGACTATAATGCTGCTTCCAACTGGCCTCTCAGGTGGGTTTCCATTTGCCAAGATCTCAGTTTTGCTGGAAATCACCAAAAACACTTTTCCATCCATTTTATCATACCATTAAGGCCAGTACACATGGTAATATTTTCTTGCTTTAATTTTAGGTGCTTGTGCATAAGAGCTAGCATATTGTGGTAAACATACTTGATCTTGGGTATGAGCAACACCTTTAGTTTGCTGCTGAACAAGAAATAATACCTACCATATTCTGTATTCTAAAACACTGAGACCTTAGTCTCTTCTGTCTCTCTGAGCATGTCTTCATCATTCATTGGTTTTGGCTCCAGGTCAATAGTGAGCAGGTTCTCCCACTGGTCAATAATCTGCCCTTGCATGCATTGGGTTCTTTTCACATGTTTCTGGTTTTAATTAACCGGATGTAATTCCTGCCCTTCTATATTGAAAATACTCACACTCAATGTTTTTATGCCTTTCATAACTGCAAACTACTTTTCCACTTTTATGTCTTCACCTTTTACATGTTTTATTATCTTTAAGTGTATGAAACTAAATTTACCATATCATAAATAATGGTGTATCATATTCAGCAGTATCTGGGAGAGAAAGACCCCCAAAAAAGAGAGTATCAACATGGCTTGTCACTCCACATGCTTACAAACCTAATTTATTTGCCGAGCAGACACATGATCAAAATATTGCTGGTGTGTTTGCAGCTCAACATGGATTTGCCATATGACATTTTGATAGTTTCTGATACATACAAACAAATTTACAATGGAAGTGGTAAATGTGAGCATGTGTGTGGGTCCTTACACAGTGGTGGTTTGCATTTCTAAAAAGTATAACTGGACCAAGTTTATAGTACAACATCCATGCAACTGGGAATGGGAACTATATAAATATACATTGGGGGGGGGGGGAGAGATTTTCTTAATGTCACACTCAAGGTTGTTTCGCTGATATAGTGACAGTCAGTTTGGTTGGTGGAGAAAAACCAGATTACTCTGAGAGAACCATAACTAAATATACATGAATTCCAGAGACCTGCATGTACAGTATATTTAGATGTTATCAAAAGAAATGACTTCATCTTATTTACATTTTTGGAATATTTGAAAATATATAGAAATTGTTACATTATATCCAGGTCAAAAAACATGTATCACAAAATATTTTCTATCATTTTGGATCTATGTTTTTCACTATACTGTTTCTAAAATTATCAACATGCTTCATCTGCAGGAATTGATGAGACATTTCTGTCTCCATCACAATTGTTCTTTCATTTTGCCCATGTTTTTCATCAACAGAGGCGTGAAGGCCACCCTGTGGGAAGGAGGAGTCCGAGGGGTGGGGCTCATCGCTAGTCCACTGCTACGAAAATCCTCCTACGTGTCAGACCACATGGTACATATCTGTGATTGGTTGCCTACACTGTACAGTGCTGCAGGGGGAGATGCTCACTCACTGAAGAACCTGGATGGGTTTGATTTGTGGGGAATGTTGTCCAATAACAGTGAGCCAGTCCGTAAGGAGATTCTCCATAACATTGACCCTATTGCTGGTATAGCTGCCATGAGAGTCGGCGACTACAAACTGGTGATTGGTCAGACATATGGCGGTGCTTGGAGTGGTTGGTATCCTCCATGGCAGGCTGAACATGATGATACACTTGGCATGGGTGAATTAAAATTCCTGGTGGGGGCATCAGATCCACAGCATGGTGCTGACCTAAAATCTACTCTACATACCAAGTTCCATGGACAACACTACCCAACCATAGAGTACTCCAATAATATGCCTGTTGTTGTCAAGTGTGGGACAAAACCATCCAATGCCAGCACAAACTGTCACCCCACAGTGAAGCCCTGCCTCTATTACATACCAACTGATCCATGTGAGTACAACAACATAGCAGCCAGAGAGCCGGCCATAGTTCAGATGTTACTGGATCGTATTGCTGCCTACAATGCCACTGCTGTGCCCCCACTCAATTACCGCCTTCCACAGGACCCAGCAGGAAACCCTAAACTACATGGTGGGGTCTGGGGACCTTGGAGATAGGAACACTATATATTGGTTTAATATTCAGTGTTAGTTCGAATATTCAATATTGCTATAATCAGATGAATTCTTGATCTAATAGGCTGTAATATTCAATGATCATGTTACCATTTTTCAGGAAAACAAACAGGAAATAGAATGTAGAATGGCTAATATTGTATTGTACATGTGGCTACAGCCCATAACACCGGGATAAAGCTATCTTCTGTCAGATTTTGTTATATGAGGATTGGATGGTTGGGGTTGTTCTAAAATAGCAAAATGAGATGTAGCATGGTTTTATATTTTCATTTATTTTTTCTGTTTGCCATAATGACATGTTGTGATATCATGAGCTGCAGTGCACATCACTGGTATCTCTTATTTTGTTTATGACGTGCAGCATACATCCATGTTTGTAGTTGTTCGATGACAGCGCTGTTACGTCATATTTCTAAGCATTGAGAAACACGCTGATCAAACGAGAAGGGAATTCCACCGTTAATGGCGGATCTCCAAAAGCCATTTCCTTCTATTTCAACATCAAAGCATGGACAACACCTCTAAGTGTACAGTATTCTTGTAAAGGCCGCGACATGGCAGGTGAACCCATGTTATTACAGTGAAAGGGTTAATGGTTGCAAGTTATTGTAGTATTATTATGCCAGCAAATTAAAAAAAAATAGTGACCTATTCCAGGTGTCTGAGTCATTATATGGGAAATGCTCAAATTTTAATTCAATACAAGGGTGATATATTGGATAGTCATTTCTTTCATATGTGAATACCATTAGTTTAACTGTGTACTGCTCATGTAACTATCAAGTTCAGCATGGAAACAGTGCAAGTTTTAAGGAGGGCATAAAAATGACCGTTTTCTATACACTGAATACAATCTTTACTGCCCGACTCCCCAGGCTAATGTGACTATTGACTATTAATAACTTTATTATATGACTGAGTTATTCTTTCCCTATTAGTTATTTTATCGAATGACTGTCAATAATTGTCCATATTTACTTCAAAGCGGGTCCATAAATCTGATATTCAGACTTGGCGGTTCTTTCTTTTATACTATGGCTGAGAGCAGGCCCAAGATTGTAGAGAGCAAAGCAAAATGTGTAGTACATGTAGAAGTTATATTCTAACTGCTTTCACCAACTTGACAAAAAGGTTATGAGATGTCCGACTCAAATAATAAAACAATTATAGTCTTTTGATTTCGGTCAATATGTGGTTTTTACCCCTCGGCCAAATTTGGCCTAGGGGTATTGTCGTCATCATGTATGGCTGTCCGTACGTACGTCCGTACGTACGTCCGTCCGTCCGTTACCGCGATATCTAAAGAACCGTTTCATGCATGGCAACCAAACTTGTTACATCTATTTATCTTCACGTAAATCAGAAGCCTATCGAAAATGAGTCATCTCGGACAATATTTTGCAGAGTTATGCCCCTTTTTACAAATAAAAATCCATTTATGATTTGTTATTGTGATAATTTCAGAACTGTTCCATATACAACATCCTAACGTGATACAGTTGTTTCTCTTGACCTAAACTAGATGCCTATCGAAAATGAGTCGTGTCAGAAAGTATTTTGCAGAGTTATGCCCCTTGTCTAATAAAATCCGTTACCGCGATATCTACAGAACCATTTCATGCATGGCAACCAAACTTGTTACATCTATTTATCTTCACGTAAATCAGAAGCCTATCGAAAAGGAGTCATCTCGGACAATATTTTGCAGAGTTATGCCCCTTTTTACAAATAAAAATCCATTTATGATTTATTGTGATAATTTCAGAACCGTTCCATATACAACATCATAACGTGATACAATTGTTTCTCTTGACCTGAACTAGATGCCTATCGAAAATGAGTCGTGTCAGAAAGTATTTTGCAGAGTTATGCCCCTTGTCTAATAAAATCCACTAATTCCTATGTTAAGTTTGCATATAATTTCTATATCATGTTTGTATACTATCACATTTATTTATTGATTGGATGGCTGATTTATTGATTTATTCTCTTACACAATGCGAAGAATGCCTGCAAATCTGTTTTGAAAATGACACTAGATGCCTATCAAAAATGAGTCGTGTCAGAAAGTATGCCCCTTGTCTAACAAAATCCACTAATTCCTATGTTAAGTTTGCATATTATTTCTATATCATGTTAGTATACTATCACATTTATTTATTGATTGGATGACTGATTTATTGATTTATTGTCTTAGACAATGCAAAGAATGCTTGCAAATCTCTTTTGAAAATGACATACATGTCCCATTTAGTATACATGTACTGTATTTATCTAGCCATGTGTACTGTTGTATTGGTGAGACACCGATACAGCTCTTTCAATTTATTCCAGAAACAAATTAATTTAAGGGGAGGAAAACTTTTCTTTTTTTTCAAAGAAAGTACACTTACAATACCAGGGGTAAATATTTCTTCCCACAAGCCAATCAATTGGTAGAGACACCCTTACATTATAATAGCTGGGGTTCAGAGCCGAGGGGTTTCGATAGCGCAGCTTCATGTCTGGACCAGAGAAAACATGGCATCTGTATTTGTTTTGTCAGGTCCATAAAACCTCATATTGACATGATCAAAAGTCTGTGTAATCGTCACTATATCTGAAATATTGCTGTACGCGAGGTTTAAACTTTAATTTCTCTCTCCCTCTGTGATTGTATAATGTAGATCAAATGTGAGCAATACAGAAGAGAATGAATAGCCCAGCAGTGTAACCAATACATTAGACATATTTGTGTGTGTGAATTGTTCATGTCTGAACTTTTTCCTTTAACAGTCAATATGCATTTTCATGACTATTGTTTTAACATACATGTATGTACTGCCACCAGAGGTACTGATTTGGATCAATTAGCTGGAGCTTCTTCATGACTAGCATATCTGGCTGGAGGTATTGTGATAATTGATGATGGGTGTGCCCAGTAACAGCTCCTCTGTGTGCTATATCTCTTGTCTACTGTGTTATGTAGAGATGTTATTCTACTGGTCTGGATAACTAATGATATCCAGTTATATTCAGGAGCTTTCTTAGTAGGGCTCACATAGTGAATTTCTTCAATTTATTATTGGTTATTATTTGGTTTTACGAGGATTTTAGTTCGGATTTTGATCCATGTAATACTTAATTGCTATTTTTAGATATTTTATTATCATGATAATGTCATTGTAGTAATAAAAGGGGATGTTTTTTATCTCAAAATTTATATGAATCGATCTGTTGATGGATATATTTATCTCATATAAATATTTTTGCAAATACATGTAGACATTATTTAATATTGGCACTGAAAGCCTTTTAACATTCCAGACAATACACTACATCGATTATATGTAAAGAAAATTCATAATGATGCTCGAATATAAGAATTGGCTTGTTGGACTGATAGAAAAAAACCCCCATGAATTGTAGTATTAAAGTGGTGTACATGACACACTGTGATCTGTTCTCTTTTATAACTAATATTACGTGTCTTGTTTGTGTTCTATAACATATCCATGTCTGATTATATGTCGCAATACAAGTTATCTCCACAGTTCTGAATTAGAATTCTTCTTCAAATCTTGTCAACAGACTGCTTTGGTGGCCAAATCACTGATTTTACTTCTGGTACTGGCACATGTCTGTGTCAATAATATGTTTTTATTATATGCACTTAGTATCTTTCCCAGTGTAGAACAACGAAATTCATAATAATTCATACACAACTTGGCAAGTGGTGCATCTATTGCTGGTAAATTTATGTGTACCGTACCTTACAGGAGTTAAAAACTGAACTACATTTAAAAAAAAAGGTTGCAGAAGCTTTCTTATTCTGGGTACAGCACAGCTGTGATGACAATATCACCCCCTACTAAAATCTGAATACAGAAATCCAGGAAAGAAGACATCTATCACCTGTAATAGACATACCAGTTGCAAAAAAATGTATAAAATTATTATTGTTTTCAATGTTCTGCACTGCGGAAGATACAAATGCGTGTTATAAACATATTGTTGATCTCAAGATCTTAATTAATACTTAGTTTTTTTAATGGGATATGGCTTTAATGGCAAAAGGGCGAAGTTGAGTTTGAACCAATAAATTATATTTAGTACATAAGTTTATGGCTTTCTTCTTACTTTGCAGCCTCTATTAAAAATATGTGTGATTACTCGGATAGAAGGACACATTTGCACTTCCCACATTTCATTTTATTCAGAAATATGTTGAACAATGTCTGAGAGTTAATGCCACATATTCGGTTATATATGTAACATTGTCTTATCATCTGTGGCTGAAAATGTCACACACCATTACCCAGAGGTAATGAGGACCAATATGGCTTTGGATCATTGTAATTAGTGCTCGACACTGTATGATCCAGATTAAGAGGAGATACTGCTTTCCAACATGACATGATATGTCCACAAATGGAACAATAGCTGACCACTTGCCCATTTGCCACTACTGGAACTTCTTTAAATTCATGTCACTTCATCTTACATGACCAATATGCCACAAACAGTGTTGACCAATCACTTATACAACAGACCTTTGACCTCAAAAGATAGGAGATTCTCCTGGGTCTCCTGGACATTAGTGTACACTAGATTTGGTAGCAGTTCATAGATATCGCACAGTCACAAAATGGCAGATGGACGAACAGATAGACAGATTAATATCAAAATATATGACCTCGTCTATTGGTGGGCATACAACAATCAAACAATGAACAAAAAACTTACATAAAAACAAAATAAACTTACACTTAAACTGCTCTCACAAATCAATTGATGTTAAAAAAATGACAATCAAATCTCTTAGACTTGGAAAGGCTTTTGTTGTAAGACCTGGTGGAAACATAATATTCTGGTCAAAAGACTGACAATACACCTTAATTTCAGTAGATCTGTTGTAAGGACTGCCCTTTAACTTTTCATAGTCAAGGGTATAGCCACCCTGTGTTGATTGAGTTAGTCCTTGCAGCCTTGCAGAGCAAACAGCTTAGCTACCACTATTAGGTTAGGCCAGTGAGTTTAGAGTGTGCAAATGTTAAGTGCCCCCCCGCTGGAGAGTTACCGCCTTGCTGGCGCAACCTGTGAAGACCTGACCAATCAGAGACGAGAAGACAAGCTGATACATAGCCTATAGCTTTGGACCCTTTGCTGGCTGACGCAGCAACAACATTTTCCCACAAACTAACCATTTAGGTCATATATACGTGGTAAGACTGACCCTGGGATCGTGTGTAACCATTTTCAGCCTACTTTCGGCAACTACAAGGGGGGCTTTCCAGAAATCAATACCACGTGACTTCGTCATCCGATCAACCATTCTCGTCTCGCGAGACTCCCTACTGCGAGAAAGAGTCTCACGCGTAAATGGGAGCCATCCCCCCAAAATTTGGGGGGTGAGTAGGCGGCGTATGATTATCTGGCTTGTCACTGACCTGCTGACTCCGCCGAGTTAGAAGCGAATTGCTAAACATAACGTGGGCTATATAATTGGGAAATGACTCTTTCCGTTTCGGAGCATATCAATCGCGAACAAATTATTGTCGGTATGTATACTTGGCCGTGAAAGCGAGTTATCTAATACAGGAAGTAGTTCGCGGGTAGGCACGGCTCGCTTTGAGAATGATGGCATGCTGCCTCGCTTTGAGATTGGAGATTCAAAAATGTCACCAGTTTACATGAGAGTCGCTTTGGTCTCCCGCGGGTAGACACGGCTCTCTTTGAGAATGCCGATCAACTAAAGTCTACCGACGTAACCCGCCATTTTCGAGTCATGTGATGTCCTACAAAATTACAGATCTGCCACACCTCTTAGAAGAAGAATCTTTATTGCTCTCTTATGCCCGAAGGCTAAAGGCATATAACATATAAAAACAAAAGAATACATTTACAACACAAGTTGAACAAATACATAAAAACATTAAAAATCATTTGGCAAGGGGATCGCACCTATTTGGACTTTATAACTCTTGACAATCTTACCAAGAAAGTGTTATCCTAGGAATAAAGGGATATAGAACTGGACAATGACTACTTGCTATATCGAAGTTGAAAGGGGGGACAACTGGACCTTGGTTGATAAACCGTTACAAACGTGCAAAGCACTCCTGAACGTATTTGGCTGCTGCATTTATTACAGGTTGAATTGTAGATGACATTAATATAATAAGTCCCGAAATGTCTGCACCAATAGAAGCCCTTGGAATAAAGGGACTGATAGATCTGAACAATTAATACTTCCCGTTCATTTACAAATTTAGAACATTCTAACATGAAGTGAGTCTCATTCTCGATAACTTTGCAGAATGTACATAAACGGTTCTCCCTGGGATACCGTGATATCGCCCTTTTTCTATTTGAAGCGTATGGGCGCTAATCCTTAATTGAAACATTGAGACACGATGTTTCTTATTTTCGATTGAGATTACTGTATCTTCGGCTTGGAAATTCATTTTTAGGCGGCAGTATGTTTCCATTTGCTAAAGGTTGACAGCTTGTCATACCATAAAGTGGAAAACTTAGAGGATAGAACCTTTTTAATGTAATTCAGTGTCGGTTTTCGAGATTTGCAGCTTTGATTTTCCCAGAGGTGATAGCAACCAACCTCGGTTAGTACGCTTTTGATATAGTAAATCCAGTTTTTGCCATTTCTCAATCTACATTCCTCGGTTTGTTCAAGATAGGCATACAGTATTGAGGTGGGATCAGAGTTCCTAATGTGTACAAAATAATGCGCAATATTCAAAATGCAGGCCCCAGAGTGCTCCTATATCTCCTATATTTTCCCAAATTTTTCAGATTCTCCTATATTTTCCTATATTTGTTCAAAACCTCCTATATCTTCTATATTTTTGCAAAAGTTAACTGAAAATAATCAGTTTCCACCTTGCTGTCGCTCTTGTTTTGTCTGTTATAAGGTAACGGATAAACTGGTTCAGCATCACCTTTGTGACCATCTGTGGTGGGATAACTCTGGCCAAGATTACCTCCACCAACATACATTAGGTAAGTAAATGTGTTGTTTCAGACTGAATTGTTGCACATCATACACGTGTAGATATGCATGATATACATGTAGCCCAGTGATGAATCATTTACAATGACTGAGGACGGATACATCACTGGTGATGTGTATTGCAGATTTGAGTTTCCGTGTGTCCACCATGCATGGATGCCTGTTGTGAATACTGTGCTGGTGTAGTGAATATATTTATGGGAGCCTTGAGTGTATCGCTTTGAATTACAACAAATGTTTGCAGGTTTATATTACAGAATTGCAATTTTTCACATGTCATGATGCCTACAGTTAATGGTTGGTTGTTTGAATTTTAACGTCGCACCTAACCTTATTGGTCACACGACGACGATGACTCAAACAAACATAACCTAACAAAACCCTAACCCTAACAAAAACCTAACCAAAACTACCAAAACAAAACAATTTTGAATTTCGAATTTTGAAAATTAGGCTCTACAGACACTGATCACAATGGATCCTCAGAGAGCCTACAGTTAATGTAATCATTTCAGACTGTTTTATTTTTATTAGTCATTGAGGGATATGTATATGATCTAGTCAAATGATTGTGATAGACTGACCTATATGCTCTAAACTTTGATACCTGCAGGTTCATATTACAGAATTGCAATATGTTTCACATGCCATGATGCCTACAGTTAATGTAATTATTTCAGAATGTTTTATTTTTACTAGTCATGAAGGGATATATGAACAATTCAAATGATTGTGATAGACTAGCCTACATGGTCCATACGTTGACACCTGCAGGTTCATATTGCAGAATTGCAATGTTTCACATATCATCATGCCCACAGCTAATGTAATTATTTCAGAATGTTTTATTTTTACTAGTCAAGTGGTTGTGATACACTGGCCAAACGTGCCTAAATCAAACATGCCTAAATCAGCTACAGTTAAAGTAATTAGTTGAGATTGTTAGATCTGCCTAGTCAGTGAAGAACACTTACATTGTTTATGATCTTGTGATTGAGGTTTAATGTAATAATATTTTTTTTAGGTGTGAACTGTCAGCCGGTGTCATTTCACGACTGGTAAGTCATGCTGGTCACACGGGTGGTGCTGATAAGGTATGGTGGTATTTCATTATTCCATTCGGCATGAAACTATGTAAGAATTCTCCTATATACTCCTATATTTCTGGGAAAAATTCCCTATATTTCTCCTATATTTTCATGAAAAACCTCCTATATTTTCTCCTATATTTTTGCTGAGGGGCACTCTGACCCCTGAAAATGGCGAAAAGCTTAACAGGATATCTCCCTAATTCACCCAATACAGCAAAATTTACCGATTTAGAGTGTACGCCAAGTACTCGTTTGCAGTACTGGTAATGGACAGATTCACTTGCATTGACCCTGTCCAACAGACTCTCTATAACATTCAGATGTGCAGATTTATGGATATAACCAGCCCACACCTCAGCACCATATAATAGTATAGGCTGGATAAGGCAATCAAATAATCTACCAGCTAAGGTGATATTTAGTTCTGTAGGGTTAAAAGCATTTCTCATAGAGAATAATGCTTTCTTTGCTCTACAGGCAAGATTTTCAGTGGCACAGCTGAAATGGTCATTACTGTGTAATATAATACCAAGATATTTGTATTTATTTACACATTCGATCTGGTGACAGCCGATATGGAATTTCTCATTACTACTCTTATTAAACTGACAATTTTTGTTTTTTTGGCATTGACTGATAGACCCCAGTCGGATATAAATTCACCAAGATTATCAAGTTTTTGTTGTAAATCATCTCTATTTAGTGAGAGCAATACACTATCATCAGCATATGCCAAATTCGGAACATACGTATTCCGCACACGTGGAGAACTTCCACTTGGGCTGTCAGCTTGCGTCAACAAATCATTTATGTATATATTAAATAAGATAGGACTTCCCGTATATGTGCTGTAATTAATACATTGCCTTGGAATACTCCCCTAGTAACGGGGAAACAATCGCTCATACATGCTGATGTCTTTAACTCGATACTGGCTGTGGAGATACATGCTCTTAATACTGTTGTAAATATTACCAGATATACCAGCTCTTTGCATCTTCATTTTATCCAGCCAATTTCTACGTTCCCACTTCGAACCTGCCTTGATTTATCTGACCCCTTCAGCGTTCAAAATCCGAGGTGTAAATTTCACCAGCTAACGACAGAAGAACCAATCAGAACGTACACATCGATTGCGAGTGAAGTCACATAGAGTGACATCATCCTCTATTAGCGGCGCCCTTCCTCCTAATATGGTGCCCACTAATTAGGTCAGCCAATCAATAACGCTCTTGTGCGATCCAATACGAATTTCAAATGTTTTCGAGGTCAGTGACGTCTCGTGTCTATTTATAAGTTATTTGAACATTGATATCCAGATATATCAAGGGAAGTTCGAAGTGGGAACGTAGAAATTGGCTGGATAAAATGAAGATGGCTCTTTGTAGCTTCAGGAAAAGACCCTCGTGCCAGACTGAATCAAAAGCTTCATTGAAATCTATAAAGCAGGCCTGTAGCCTTTTCTTTTTGCGGGCATACTTGTCTATCAGGGTTTTCATCACAAGGATATGATCGGCAGTCCTGCTGCCCTTTTTGAAGCCCAGCTGGGATTTGGATATTATGCCTTGGCTGTCCGTGAAGTAAACTATTCTGTTATTAAGAATAGAGCAGAATAGTTTGCTTATACAGCTGTTCAAGGTTATTCCCCTGTAATTATTTGGATCAAGGGTACTTCCGCTCTTATGTACAGAGACAATAAGTCCAGTTGCCCATATTTTCGGAAAATGACCATTTGACAAGATTTTGTTAAATAGACAAGGCAGCTGATCCTTAAGGTATGGATATGCTGCGGTAGTCATTTCATTGCTGATGCTGTCACTCTCACATGCTTTGTTATGTTTCAGTGTTTTAATAGCATCATGGATTTCCTTTTCATTAATTGGTTTGTTAAGCTCAGCTGATGTGCTGGTAGGTGCCTGACTTTCTAAATGTTGGAGCTCCTCCTTTACATTTACTTGCCTGGTCTCGTCTATAACTGATGAGTTGGCCTGGTGCAAGTCCTTGTAGTGTTTGTACCAACTGTTGACGTCAATTCTGTCAGCATTAGCGGATAGCCATTTTTAATTTTTTCCAGCAGGTAGTGGAGTCCTTATTTGACGAATCATTCAGTTCAGTAATAATGTTTTGCCTGTAGGAAGTTCTACATTTTTTAACCATACTCCTGTATTGCCTATGCTTAGTGAAGTATTTTGACTTCAGCTGTGAATTAAGGTTATCCCGACTCAATGCGTTGTTCAGGGATATAAGTTCCTTGTGTTTCTTTTTACAATCCTTGTTGTACCAGGGTTTATCAACATGACTGGCATTATGAGTAGGTTTCTTAGAAGAGACACTGATTTTATGCAGGCATGCATCAGCTGCCGCAGTAAGCAACTCAGTTAGTCTGTTTGTTGCCAGATCTAGGTCAGTATCTTGGAGCGACTCAGTTAAGTTAGATGACTCAATCAGAGACTGCAGGCTATTAATAAAATTTAACTTGTTCTCCTTGTCCCAGATATATTTTGGGGGAATAGAGTGGTTTTCTACATCTCCACATGCCAGTCTTGAGTTTTACAGATACAGCTTTGTGATCAGAGAACAATGTAAAGGGGTGTACCAGAACAGACTGATTGAGGTCGGTGTTCACAATAATATAATCTACCACACTGTTACCAACTTCTTTAACACAGGTAAATTCCCCGAATAAATCAACTGGGGAGCGGCCATTCAAAATTCTGTATTGGTGAGATTTACAGAGATCAAGAAGCCTATTGCCCATAGCTTTAACAACATTTTCCCTGGAGTTTCTATTGATGGACACATCACTTATATAGAAATCTAGTATAGGAACATGCGTAGTGTCCTCATCATCACAAATATAGTCCTGGAGTGTACCAGTACGTGCATTTAAGTCACCACAGATCACAATGTCACCCCTACCACTATAACACAAGACGTCCTCCTCCAGTTTATCAAAGAGTTCATTAATGAACTCTCTGCCAAAGCTAGAGTTTTCAGGGTGAATATAGCATATACATAAATAAATGTCCTTATCCAAACAAAAAATATTGATATTCACACACATTATTCCCCAATGGGGACACACCGTCCACAATGTTATCTTTAACTAGCAGGGCCACCCCACCAGAAGCTTTTCTTGCTTGGAGGTGTTTTGCTCTGTTTTTCAGATGTTTCAAAGTAAAACCTGGGATTGAGATATCAGATTCATCAGTGGCATAAGTCTCAGTTAGACCAATGATTTCAAGAGAGTTACAAATGTCCCTCATAGTGGGGGGAGTGCAGTTTTTTGTTTTGTCTGGAACCATGTAGATTTTGTATTACGCCATTCAAATTCCAAACACTTATTCTTAGGAAAGCTTGTAAAGTTGACATTGTGGATGGGAAGTAGTACTATATAGAAGACCAAGATATGCTGGGAATATCACTAGGGCTGAGTATGAAGGAATAACTCATAGAAAGGAGGCGAGAACTAGGACAACCACAGTTGGCCCTCCCATACCATGCGAGATCCCTTAAGGCATTTAAATTCTCATAACATTTCAGTCATATTACAATTTACCAGCTGTCAGAATGATAGTGACAGCCATTTGTTACCATTACTGACTAGCAGAAGAAAAGCACTCGGCAATAGATCTATACATTTAAGACCATATTAGTGTTAAAATAATACTGAGTGAGACTAATGGAGAAGACTCGTTTTCAGCAATATATCAGTCATATGGAGAAATCCAACAGTATAACAGCCGCCATTAGCTACATGTACTGGTGCTGGCTGGGCAATACAAATCCGTTAAGGCATGTATTACATGCTAGTATTTACGAGTACAAAATAGAACGCAACTGAATTGTGATCATTGAGAAGTTTGCTTGAGTACAAACCGGTGATCTTGTCATTTAAGATATTTATACATGTAGTCTACATATATAGTTATATTAACCTGGATCCAATAATACACCCAGACAAACTGAAAGGATCCGAGAACATTACATCAGGGGTAGAAATTTACACCAGTCTACCTGTCCCTCGCATGTTTTTACCTGCGGCACGCAGGTCTACGGGAGGCTCGCGTTGTTGTTGTTGTTGTTGTTCTTGTTCTTCTTCTTGTGACTTTTTGAAATGCGCATGCGCTAAGAGAGTGTGATCTCTGCCACACTTTTCTTTTCAACCTCCGATCTCACATGACAACACTGTCTTCAAGCGCGTTTGAATTCATTTGCAACTATATTCGGTGGAATGAATTATTGCTTCGTTAATTTCCGGATTGGATTTATTATACATGAGAATAGTGTGAATAACGTCAATGGACCTACGAAGTAGGGTAGGCATTAGACTCCGTCACGCACTGAACTCTTGGACCCCCAGTTGAAATCCTGCCAATATTAAGATGGGCATGGCCCAAGTTAGAATCACCAGTGATTTTAATCAAAAATCACCAGAAATTTTCATCAAAAGTAGATCAGCTCGAAACATGCTGGCAACAGTCCCCTAATGCACCTTCATGCCCAGTGTGAATAACGTCACAGGACATAAGAAGTAGGGTAGGCATTAGGACTCCGACGCACGCTGAACTCTTGGACCCCCAGTTGAAATCCTGCCTATATCAAGATGGGTACGACTCAAGTTAGATTCACCAGTGATTTTAATCAAAAATCACCAGAAATTTTCATCAAAAGTAGGTCAGCTCGAAACATGCTGGTAACAGTCCCCTGATGCACCTTCATGCCAAAAATCAAGGTTCTAATATCAACGGTAACACTCAGATATAACATATCTCTCAGATATAACATATATATAAATATTAATATTCATGTCACTGTTCCATTGTTTCTCTTGTTGTATTCCTCTTAAAATTTTGTACTCTGCCTTTGACTGGTGTTTGTACAATAAAATCTTGAATCTTGAATGCTTATTTTGCCGACGAAAGGATTCAGATGGACTCACTCATTACCGGACAATTTCAAATGGTAGCCCACATCGAAGGGACAGAAATGACTATGTAGTATTTAATGAGTTAGACACCCCTGTGCGCGAACAATACCTCGCAGTCGTGCAGTTATATTGTGCACTTTCGGTTACAAGCATGACATTTGGCAAATAGCTATTTTGAATGATTCTCTTTCGGAACACAGCTTCTCTATCCTCATTCTCGCAAGCCAGGGCCTTGATTCGCTGGTATTGATGTTCCCGTCCTCTTCCGCACTCAGAATCCCTTTAGAATAGCATTAATCACTTCCGTAAATTCAATACTTATGTGTATCAGCAGACAATGCGCAGAAACATATTGCATTTGACATCATTCCCTCAAGTCGGAGCCCATTTCTGCTAGAATTTACTGGTTCTATACAAAATTTACGTACTTTGTCGATCAGTTTTACGTATGGAATTGCGTCATATATAGCAGATACTGGCCATAAAAACGATCTAGTTGACCTCGTGACCAAAAGCTAGGGCCTTTGCTCTCCAGGAGGGGTTTTTGAGTTTGATTTTGATACTTAGATACCTTTCGCATTGACTTTAACTTGGCAGTCATTTTCGCGAATGCAACAATTTGATGTATCAAACGATAATAACGAGAATTCGACATCATTCTCTTACACACAAACCTTGTTTAGTGAACTAGCCCCGAAATTTCGCACTTAAATCACCCTCTGAATGACTTAGTGACAAACATATTCGCGAATTGAGTATAGCGATATATCCATAGATACTGACTAGAAATGTTTCTTATTTGCAGAATTTGATTTAAAAAATAATAATAATAAAATTAGCAAACTTCGAAAAGGCTTGGCCGAGCATGCCAGATGAGATGATATTTCCTAAGAATGAAATAGTTAATCATTTATATAGAAGGAGCAAACCATGTCTTGGTATTGACTTGCTGTGTGGGAAAGAGTGGCAAGGTATTAAGTTTACAGATGATAACAAACGTAAATGCAGGCACTTAATTCATTATTCTAATCGAATATCAAGACTGTAACAGGCCTCAATTTGAATAGTGAAAAAGTGTCAGTATGCCTCTTGGATAGTTCGATAAAGTTTTAAACCCCATTCATTGAAAAATAACTTTGAAGGAAATATAAATTTTCCATTTTGATCGGCAAAGTAAGCGAGAAGTGAGACTGAAGAGAGCAGATTTTCGCGCTATGACTAAATCCTCGAAATTTGTTTGGATTTCCAAATATTTGAAAGCCTTTTTGATTTGCCAAAAGCAACGACTGAACCGAATGCTTTGAAATTTGGCATACACGATACTTGTACCAAGGCATTGCCAAAGCGATCATTGTGAGTTCGTCTGTCAATTCAGTATAGACGGCACGAATCAGTCAAAATCGTCGGATTTTGAAGGGAGAAAGTGAATATATATATATGGTATCAGACCTATTACGCAATTCCTACAATTGTGGGTTACAATTTGAAAATTACTTCCCTTGGCATGATAACACTGGCAGATGGCGCTTTTTTTCTACAATTACCACTACCTCCGCTGATATGTCTTTCACTGTATTATTGCCACTGCCGCAGGTTTTGACTACAATGTAGTCATTTCTCACTTGTTTGTATTAAGAGACCGGGGGAAGATGATACGAAAGTTATTCATACCTATGTGTTTTGTAAGCCCAGGCAATATCTGTTTCCGAAGTTGTATGAAAACCTGTAATTTATCAGATTTCTCGAGTCTATGCTCCGCCGAATGAAGCCGAACAGAATACGGTAAAGTATCAGATATCGCTCCACGATAATGGAGACACCCGATTCGCAAGCCATCTTATGGATGGCGAAGTGTACGCAAATGCATTTTCTCAGTTAGATGGCATATTTTGAAATCGAAAACGGGGCCGCGCTATTTCATCTGTCAACTGAGACAGCCACGTGGTTTTGTATAAAGGTTGTGGGGGGGGGGGGCTCCTATAAATAGTGATCCAATGAGAATACTCGTCTTAGTTGAAAATGGCGGGGTCGAATGACCAATCACTGAAGGGGAGACCGCTGGAGTACTACAGTCAAAGCTTATACCAGGAGATTCGGATATCTGCTTCACTTTTACGGCGAAGCCTGTTCTTTAGACATGAAAGCTTGATCTAGGGAAGCAGAATAGATCAATATCCGACAGGTTAGACTAGGTCCTGTGCCGGCATAAAGTCATAAAGACGTAGTTACTTTAAATCCGTTGTCAATTATATTTCGCGAGTATTAAGCCAAATCGTTCTTCAGATGCCTTCTGAATGTAATCACCATATCCATATATTTAGAAGTAGGATCCGCACACTCGTCTTGAAAGTCCCAAATAATTGTTCTTTGTTCTCCAGACTTTTACAAATACCTTTAACAACGTCGCTTTCCAATATAAAATCATCATCATCATCGTACAATACAAAAGTCTGTTTTTTCTTATATTGTGTGTGAAATCAACGATATAGTGTCAACATCTGATGAGTCTTACTGTTCGTACTTATTAGCCCTCTGAAAGTAACCACCATGTCCATAAGTTGGGACCACACACTCGACTTTGAAGTCCCAACTTCTTAGGTTCTCCAGACTCGGGACATTTTATAAATATCTATAGCCAAGTCCCTTTCCACCAAAACATCCTCATCATTGTTCAATACAAAGTTTTATTTCTCTCTTAAATTTCTATGTGAAGTCAGTGATATGGTAACATCTGATGAATTTTACTGTTCATACTCTCGGTAGCATAGACCACTTTTCCTCCGAACCAGTGCGACGAGTAGGCGGACATGCACGATGTCCAGACTGTCCTACAGTCGCGACTGCTCGGCCTATTCCATCGAAGTCATAGCGCCTCTCGCATTAATGTTGTAAGGATTCTACAGCTCTCATCTGTAAACCGTGATCCGACGCACGTGAGGCACATCACATGCTATAGGATGTGTTTCCACTCACATAGTCCTTGCTGTATTTCGCTCCTTATCAGGAGATAAAATATATATCCAAATAAAATGTATATTCCCTTGATTCTACATCGGAAGCCACGAATAGAGACTATAAAGCAAACCCCTTCAATTTCATTCATTTCATTCTCACAAGTATCTCGATGTAAGTTGATGGGTTAAATGCACCAGGCCAACCTTTCCATGCAAAATTTGCTACACACTTCGAAAAGTCTGTTCTTTTCTTGACAGACAAGAAGTGATTTCGGGAACTACATAGCCGTAAGACTTTCCCAGAAGATACACTTTGTACGTGTTTACCTTAAACCCATAGTCTAATTTCCACACAGTCATGACATCGACTGGAAGTCACCTATGGGGAGGCATTGAAAAACAGTGAAACTGCGTAGTATACGCTGACTTTCCCTCTCATTTTGAAGTGAACAATACTAGAAACATAATCTACCATGACCAACCAACCATGACTACCGCCGAGTTTCTCTGCGCGATACATTCCGATCGATACCTTGATGGACATATCGAAAGAGCATTTCCGGCAGACTAGATTCCAACGCGTATGATTAAGAGACAGTAGAGTTATATCGTGAACACCGAAGCTTTTTCATTTGAATGAAAGTCACTGGGGTTAGTTTTGTTTTCGCGACGATTTGGACATTTCATATGGGCATACTCCAAACTTTTATAACACCTACTTCGTCAAATTTCTGGATAGTAAGTGCCCATCATACACGTATAATAACTTCACGAAGATATCTCTTACATTTAGTTCGGGATATAACACCCGATAAAATTGTTAATTATTTCGCCTTCAACCGTTGTCATATATATACTGCTTCATTTTCGATTACTTCAGAGATTGCAAACGTGTAACTCATATGAATCCTGTGCAATCGTGTAAAAGCATTTATCGCTAAATGATATATTAATAAAACATGTTGAACTGCATTATTTTTTATTTTGTTCTGATTGGATATATTAAACGCCGCGTTCAAGCCTTCTCTATACTCCGTCGTATATGAATAACTGGCTAGGTGCTTCTACTTTATTCTTCGGGATAATCATGGTTGTGAATGAATGGAAGAATTACCTCTCCCTTGTCTATTTCGATACTAAAGACTCAGTATCTTTCACCGGACCTTCTATGCTACATACGATACCGAGGAAGCGTGGGTAACCTTGCCTTTGCTGAATCAGTGGCTGAGCGATCAAGGCGCCTAAAGTCTTCCGTGATACATTTACGAGAATGAGTACTGGTTTCGATAATTTATGTGATACAGATCTAGCTGATGTAACCAACACAGCTAAAACGATGGAATCAACTTTCTGCTCATAGCTATCAACATCTTCTCCAGATACTTATGGATAGTACCTCTGTAGAACAAATCTCATCAATCCATTATAAAGGCACTGGAGAAGATTTTCAAAGAAGGGAGACAACCCACACTTCTCCGATTCGATAAAGGGATTGAATAAAAGAACAGACTGACCGCCTATTTAAAGAAGAAGGGTGTTAAATAAAAATGAATTGAATGTTAATTACGCCGAAAGATTTATTATGACTATCAGAAATGTTACGTAGATATTTTACTCACAAACATACGTATCGCTATGAAGAGATTTTGCAAGGCATTGTACAAGATTACAATCACCGTCCTTACAGAACCCGGAATCAGAGTCCCGGGTGGAAGAAAATGAGCCGCTAGTGTGAAATGAGCTACACGTGGACACGTTGAAGAAACGTCAGAAGAAACGAATGAAGAGAAATATAACAAAGCTCTCCTATAAGATACTCTGATAATTTCACATGCTAGATATTTATTTCAAAGGAATTACCAAGCCAAGTGTACGGAGCAAATTGTTAAAGTCCACTGTATGTTTCTAAGGACTGTGATAAAAATACACAAACTAGTTGATTTCATGGACTCCATCGAAGAAAGCTTCTATCAAAACGAACTACAAAAGGTACAAAAAACCCGAATGTATTATTGTTTATTGAAAATATTAACACGAATCTGCGCATCTGAAAACCCCCGGCTCAGGTCGCCAGCCATTCACAATGTATTCAATTTGAACCGTACTACTTTGAAGAGGTTCAGAACACCAAACAGTCAAGTAACAAAGATATAGATTACCAAAAATTTCCAATTGGAAATGGCTCCTAAGTTTTCTGTCCAATCAGAGAAACCAGTTCTGTCGTTCACCGTAAGTCTCTTGATGGTATCATAGATATACATCATTAAATATTTTGTATACATTAACGATGGCTGCCATGGTTTCCGCCTAATCAGGGAAACTGGCCTGGTCATTCCGTTAAAATTTCTTGATGTATTGATGATTTACACCAAGTTTAAAACTGAACAGCGAAATGGTTTCTGAGATGCACAAGATTAATGGTTTCGCATAAATTGATGATGGCCGTCAAAGTTTCCACCAAATCGGTGGTTATTCATTCCAAGTCTCTTGATACATCCATGCTGTATACCAAGTTTCGTATAGAACACTTAAATGGTATCAGAGATATACATCATTGAAGATTTTTCATAAATTTTTAGATGGCCGCCTAGGTTTCCACCCAATCAGGGAAACTGGTTTGGTCGTTCCTTTAAAGTTTTTTGATGTATCGACGATCTATACCAAGTTTCACACTGAACAGCGCAATGGTTTCCGAGATACACAAGATTAATGGATTCGCATAAATTAAAGATGGCCGCCAAAGCTTCCACCCTATCAAATCCAGGTTCAACAGGGTTCTGGGTCACGAGCATGTGGATATGTTCGGTGTGCCTAGGGTAAGTCGTTCTAAAGATATCTTGGTAACGAGGAAGTTGTGACGGACAGACGCCCCGACACCCGACGGACGGACGAACGGACGTACATGACGACGACAATACCCTTTGGTCAAATTTTGGCCGAGGGGTAAAAACACGTCGTCATCGATGTAGGTTGGCCTTTAAAACTCAAGAGTTGAATTCCACAGCAGAACATCGAGAATATATAAGTATATCGAGTTCGCTTTTGTATGACTGTATCTAATGGAATGCTCGCATTCTTACAGAAATCGTCGAACGCATAACATCGTCACTAGTATAGTTTTTGTCATGTCGACAGACGAATACGTTTGACATGCTGATTAATGGATTAAATTATATGTAGAGCTTTCCTAAGGCAAGAAGCACGTCAGAATGGGGGAAGAAGACCAGATCATCCTTCAAAATTACTCCAGGATAACGATACGACAAATTCAGCCGTTAATCCACATGTTCAGGGAACAAAAATTGGCAATAATAACATCCATATCCTCGACTCAAGTTATAGAATGTGCTAAATCAGAACTCGATAGAGAGCGTCGGAAATCTAACGTCCTAGTAGCGCTTGCACCCGTAAAAAGTGGACGGAAAGGGACGCCCCTCAAGGGTCGTGATAAGACAGCCAAATGTCAAAGTGTATAAATAACATTGATGAATCATCCTATCACCTCCCCAACATGCTCCGCGATGTCATCTTTTTCATATAATTTTGTTATGGTATAATCGGACTGCGTCATTTTCCATGAAGATCTCGGTCGTAACACATAAAATCCCTATATACCATGTCTAAAACATGTTCTCGCTGTTCTAAGGAGTTATCGAGATTGGAAAATTTGCGGAGACATATCCGACTGGGGCATCATTGGTGTAATAATGTAATTAACGTACAAGTCGAATTGGAGAGTAGAGAGTTGATACAGTCATAATAAGAAGACAAATATAAACAATTAGCAATGGAGTCTAAACAACGAAGTTCAGAGAAATCACATCAAATGTTGAGATACCCTCATTCCATCCATTTACGATGAAAGTTGCGGGACCCACATGAAATGGGAAAATGTGTATGGATAAATGAAGAATTAGGAGGACTCATTGATTATGATGAACCCATTCCACAGACAATTATCTAGTCTTTGGTAAATGACAACCGCTTCTGGAATTCGATCCAAATGAATTCATCGCGATAACGCATCTGTTGTGTATTTAGTACATAACTTATTCGACCAGGGTCAGGCTTCCCGAGATGTCGCATTGAAGTACCGATATTTTGTACCATTGAATATTCCAATCGACAAGCAATACATTTCATTATTAGGTCGTCGTATTTACTCTAAACGACTTGACTCCTTTATGAAAACGTATTAAGATTCCATCTCTACGCCATACGGTCATTTCTTCATCGGCCATAAACTAAGTCTGAAAGTCGAAGTTTGAAAAATGTACTCGAGGATAGTACAACTCGTAAACCTAAGGAGGCTGAGAGGGTTAGGGTTAGATCATGGGTATAATGAAGCGGGTCTATGTAAATGAAGGTACTTTTACGATGATGATAGTGATGATAAAGAAAGCATTCCTCCTAGAGATAAACCAACCCACTAATATGCGGAAGTGTGTCAAATATATAATTGTGTGGGAAGAGATGTTTTATAGTCCTTTAAATGAGGAGTATAGCGGTGATATTGAAGACAGGAAACAGGATTTCAACCAAGGCTATGACGAAGCTGAATCTGGTGAAATGCCGAAGAAAGACTACATTCCGTCAATGGGGAAAATACTACCTCAAAAGATTTACAACCACGTAATTCATTGTCATGATATGGTGAATGATTATATCCACAATGAAATGTTGAAGCTGGCTAGTTGACCCCAAAACGAGAACAATATTGACTATGGGGAAGCTATCAAACGGAGTATTGAACATCGAAAGGACTTATTCAAGAAGTTAAACACTGGGGAACATCTGTTAAATAATAACGATTCATAAACATGCGTTTAGGTAATTGCAATTGAAAATATAGATATGTATACACATTCACATATCCACATCCACATATCAGCATATCCACATCCACAGATCTACATCCGCATCGACATCCACAGCCACCTAACCAAATCCACACATCCATATCTCTGCATTCTCATATACTGAACACATGAATCGTATATTTTTATGATTAGTGTAGGTTTTATACAAATGATTCATGGATGGGAAAACTTGCTAATGTATATTATGGTCAAATGACACATTCAGAATAGATTAATAAATATGTATTTCGCTATACCTTGAGTTTGCGTTCTTTTCCCCCTCCCTCTTTAATATGTTGCTCATAGTATGCGGTCATTGGAGATGCTATCCATTATTGTATCCTCTATATTGATAATACTACCACAGTGCTTCTGTTTATATCAATCGCATGACAGCGTGAAAAAGCACTCCTTCATTAAGTCTCTCGTCGACTTTATGACATAAGAGATGATTACAATTTCGACATCGTAAACTATCCCTTTCTGGACAGTAATATTCCAGTGGGACCTGCATATGGCGTATACATATCTCGCTTAGTAGCATTTGCTAGATCCTGTATTAAATGTGACGATTTTAATCAACGTCACAAAACATTGGTGCAGAAACTTAAAAAACAGGGCTATTCCACCAAGCGCCTACACTCAAAGTTTTTCAAATTTGGCGATACATATCGCATGCTGATAGCAAAATACGAACGTAGCGTGCAAGATCTATGGCGCTACGTTTCGTAACTTGTGTCTAATTCCGCTTAACCCGGGGCTAGGGGCCGTATGAACCCATGTACTTCAAGAACCTCATGGTACTCATATGAAAAGTCACAATCAAAGCGTGACTGAGATACATCATTCTTCACATGACGACTTTATAACGAATATTATGGATTAAGAATACTGATCAGCAATACGGATTTGATATTTTTGGAACATCATGATGTCTTGCCGGCATCATTGAAAACTGTTGACCGCTTCTCTCTTGCAGGAAACAAGCCTATGTTTATGTATACTATGATTGTCTTTTTGAATTTGGTGCTAATACTGTTATATGGAAAATGGAATAGGTCTTTGGATTATGGACGCGGATATTCTCTAATGGACGACGGCTGGATTATGAATGACGGACTAGACGCTTGTAATTAATTTAACAGATTTTCGTTGTAAGTCGATGTTTATGAGACGTACATAGTTTATCGGGTTAATATAAAGAAAATGTATATTCGCGTCTAAATTGCAGTCTGTAGAAAACATCAGCTGAGCCAGAAAACATCAACTGAGCCGCTTAATCGCGCTCTATTCGTATAGTTCATCGTATCGAGTCGGTTGTTAGATTTCCATAATGTTCCCATATAGCTCGACTATGTTCAGGTGATGTTTCACGACGAACATTCTTTATATTAGAGCCTAGTTTCAGCAAACGACCGATGTAAATGACATCTTCAAATACAGCATCTGTATAGGCTGCCATTCAGCCAATGAATTCTCATCTCCTGTCGCTCCCATGTATCATCGTCATGGCGGAGGTATCGTTCAGTGGTCAATACACTACGTCTCTTCCCTATATGGCCCAATACGAGAGGTATCTGTAGATACATGCTTGTGTATGTCTGGATGGATATGACAATTGGAATGAAATGATGGCGTTGGATGCTTCTGTTTACACTCTTAAGTGTTACCTGTGCAAATATGGCTGACAATTCTTTGTAAATTATAATCACGCGACCGAGAATGTGAGTTCTATTTGATGGTTAATTTCCCTATGTCTGATTTCTGTATGTTTTGACATTAGTGCGGTATGAACATAATGACGACAAAAATATTCCATTGGGATATCACGTTCTAAATTACAAGCGTCTAGTCCGTCATTCATAATTCAGCCGTCGTCCATTAGAGAATATCCGCGTCCATAATCCAAAGACCTATTCCATATTCCATATAACAGTATTAGCACCAAATTCAAAAGACAATCATAATCTACCTAAACATAGGTTTGTTTCCTGCAAGAGAGAAGCGGTCAACAGTTTTCAATGATGCCGGCAAGACATCATGATGTTCCAAAAATATCAAATCCGTATCGCTGATCAGTATTCTTAATCCATAATTTCGTTATAAAGTCGTCATCTAAAGAATGATGTATCTCAGTCACGCTTTGATTGTGACTTTTCATATGAGTACCATGAGGATCTTGAAGTACATGGGTTCATACGGCCCCTAGCCCTGGGTTAAGCGGAATTAGACACAAGTTACGAAACGTAGCGCCATAGATCTTGTACACTACGTTCGTATTTTGCTATCAGCATGCAATATGTATCGCCAAATTTGAGAAACTTTGAGTGGAGGCGTTTGGTGGAACAGCCCTGTTTTATAAGTTTCTGCAACAATGTTTTGTGACGTTGTCATTATCAGCATTATCTGTAGGGATCTAGCTGTTTGAGGTAGGATGAAATAAGAAAGCTTACTTTCCACATAAAAATAAAACAATGAAATCATTTTCCACTCAAATCTCATTCCCTGTTTACCCAGGATGAAGGTAGACTGTTATCTATTATTTTATAGCATTTCTTGGTTTTCTAATGAACAACCACAATCAAATTACAAGCGTCTAGTCCGTCATTCATAATCCAGCCGTCGTCCATTAGAGAATATCCGCGTCCATAATCCAAAGACCTATTCCATTTTCCACATAACAGTATTAGCACCAAATTCAAAAAGACAATCATAGTATACATAAACATAGGCTTGTTTCCTGCAAGAGAGAAGCGGTCAACAGTTTTCAATGATGCCGGCAAGACATCATGATGTTCCAAAAATATCAAATCCGTATCGCTGATCAGTATTCTGAATCCATAATATTCGTTATAGAGTCGTCATCTAAAGAATGATGTATCTCAGTCACGCTTTGATTGTGACTGTTCATATGAGTACCATGAGGATCTTGAAGTACATGGGTTCATACGGCCCCTAGCCCCGGGTTAAGCGGAATTAGACACAAGTTACGAAACGTAGCGCCATAGATCTTGCACGCTACGTTCGTATTTTGCTATCAGCATGCGATATGTATCGCCAAATTTGAGAAACTTTGAGTGGAGGCGCTTGGTGGAATAGCCCTGTTTTATAAGTTTCTGCAACAATGTTTTGTGACGTTGATTAAAATCATCACATTAACACAGGATCTAGCAAATGCTACTAAGCGAGATATGTATACGCCATATGCAGGTCCCACTGGAATATTACTATCCAGAAAGGGATAGTTTACGATGTCGAAATTGTAATCATCTCTTTTGTCATAAAGTCGACGAGAGAGAATGCCCGCTTCATTTTTATAGAGATAGAGATCTAAATAAAATGTGCCTGTAGGGCTATCTGTAGTTTCCTTCAAATCCAGTGAAGGTGGATATATATCCTTCACTGCGTCATTTATATAGCGATTATCCACAGCGAGAAGATCGTCTATATAGCGTTTGGTGAATGAGAAGGAACGGGCTTTGAATGGATCGGTTTTTGAAAGCGCCTGCATATAGTCATATTCATAAGAGAACAGATACAGATCGGCCAACAGGGGTGCACAATTAGTACCCATTGGAATACCTATATGCTGCTGATATATTGTGTTGCCAAATTTCACATAGATATTTTTAATGAGAAATTCAAGCAACTCTATAAACAAAGAAACATCCCATGAATGATATCTCTTGTATGTAGTCGAGCTAAAGAATGCTTTATGGCTTCCGACATTAATATATCTACGATCAGTTTTCTTGAACACAGATACTATTAATGAACTTCGGTCAATAAGGTCCTGATGAGGGATTGTAGTATAGAGAGTCGAGAAATCCCATGTGGATACATGTCTGTACGGTATGTGACCTTTAGCATCAAGTTCTTCCGTAAGACATTTTGAGTTTTTCAATATCCACATACATTCAACGCCAGAGTTCTTAGAAATAGTGGCGCAATACCTTTCCCAAAATGCTTTTACCTCCTGAAGGACCCTCGTCAATAGGGTTGAAAGAAGCTTGGTGGTGCAGCTTCTAGAACCAGCTATGAATCTAGCTTTGTATGGTGATTTATGCATTTTGGGAGTCCAGTATATTTTTGGTATGCCATTATGATTGGTTGGAAGACAAATACCTCTTTCCCTGAGAAACTTTTTGTGATTGTTAAATAAATCTTCCAGAGTAAATGCAGTTTGGGAGTAAGTAGACGTATTTGATGAAAATATGTCTACACTCAATTCTTTAACCAGCACCTGGTAATAGTAATATTTACATATGAATATTATATTATTCGGAGCTTTGTCTGCTGGGACTATGACGAATTTACTCTGGAGATTTGCTAGAACTTCTTGCCCAGTCTGGATTTTGGCTGTCACTCATCCTCTGCCTGAGTGACATGCACACTACCAGACCTCTTTTCCTGGAATAGTGTACGTAGTCTATATATATGAACTGCACGACAGCCTATGGATCGGCAACTGAAATCTGACTGAGATAAATGACATAAGCGACAGTTGGTAAACGCAGTACAGTAGCAATCAGTCATTGCTTGGATGTATGCTCACACCCCCACCCTCCAGGCTGCGGGGCAAAACATGACAGATCACATCTACATAATAGTTATGTCCTATATAGCACTTATTGATATTGATGATAAAGGGGCATAGCTCTAGAGAAATCATCGAAATAGGTAAACATCCACATGCAAAATTTATAACTTCTTCAGCAATTATTAAGGGAACAACGATGTATTTTAGTATATATTGATGTTGACGATAATAACTCTGCAGAAAAGCATTGAACTTGGTAAATAAACAGAGAGATAGTAACATGTAGTATCTTTCATGCAGTCACTAAACTGACGGTGCACATCTACATGATACTAAGCATTCACTTAGGACATTTCTAACTTCTACAGCAATTATTAAGGAAGACACAATCCAGACAACAATGTTCTATAGCATATATTGATGTCGACGATAAATGGCTATGGCTTTGAAACTAAGTGTCGAACTAGTACATCAACCGGTAACGGGGGTGTGGTCTGGAAAAGCATATACTGATGTTGACGAAAAAGGGTCATAAATTGAAAAGGTTAGAAATCCTAAAAATGCACATCAGCAAGATACTAAGTATCTTCCATGTAAGTTTCGAAAATGTCCATCAAATGGTAATGGTGATGTGGTCCGGACAATCATATGTAGCTACGGACGATGAATTGCCATAACTCTGGGAAATCATCGAAACGTATGACAGGTTACACCTACATAACACTAAGCATTTACTACGAAAATTTCTAAATTCTTCGGAAATTATATGGGTAGATACAGCCGGGACAACAATGTACTGCTCGTATGACATATACTAAATTCCTCAATAAATGGGCATAACCCTGTGGAATATCCCTGAAGTGGTGAAACAAATTGACAGTGCAAATCTACAAGGCATTAGGCATCTTGCAACTTTCAAATTTGTCCATCAAATAGTAACTGAGATATGGGCCACACAGGCCTATATTAAGGTTGAGGATAAAGGGCCATACCTCAGAGGGAAATTATCGAAACCTGGAAAAACTTGATAGTGTACATCTGCAAGATATCAAGCAGCTTCAATATAAGTTTGGAAGATGTAGTATATCTCATCGTCTGGACATGATTGGCTGGCCATAGGGATGAACGAACACACAGTCGAACAGAAAAAGTGATTCCAATATACCCCTCCCCCCGCCCCGGCATAACAAGATTGGATCTGCCACTGAAGCTTGACTGAGATGTATCATATGAGCGACAGTCGGTACACAAAGCTGGATCTTTCGCTGAGGTCCGACTGATCTGAGCGACAGTGATCAAACGAGGCGAGATCTGCCGATAAAGCCAAACTGAGATATAGAATCTGAGCTAGTCGGTAAACAAGGCTGGGTCTGCTGCTGAAGCCTGGCTAAGACATATATATTTTTCAAAATTATGAAGAACAAAAAGAAACAATGTTGAAGCTTGAGAAAGAGTATATTTTTCATAAACTTAACAGGATCATTCACTACCTCTTTGAAGCTTTTAATGTAGAGAAGTTAATAGATTGATGTAACGATGTATAAATATCTTTATCTGAATTATCGGAGTTTTATATTGTGCAGCAAATGATTGCCTCTACTGAAAGCAATAGCGTTCTTTCCATTATCTATTGTTTGCCATATATGAACTGGAATCCCTCAATCTTTGTGATGCCAGCATTGCCTTTCTCGATCTCATCTTCCAGCACACATTCACATTCTTTGATTATTGGGATCTGAAACAGAGTAAAAGCAATAATAATTTAAAATAAAAATAAATAACCAGGTGTCAGATAATCTTACGGGCATGTGCTTCACCTGTGCCGATTTTAAACTATATGAGATGTATGATTCATGTATCATGCAACATGAACATACATATACAACATACACGTATATATTATTGGAAAGCTTATTTCTCTGGCATTTCAGATAAACGACTATATTCGTTGTGATAAATTATTGCAATTTAATTGCTTGTCTTTTCATAAAATGAGCCTCCACATTCAAACGTTTATTTTTCTGGAAGCTCCTTGTTTTCCATTAAATTGTTCCTTATGTGTGCAATTTTATGTTTAATCAATTTAACAAAACAATTGGATAAACTGCGATGGTCACACTTTGAGCATCAATATCTTAGCAACCAGAACAACAGTTAGAAAACTGTGTCACTGATTTTTTCTTTTCCTATAGACCATAATAACCATGCCAAATTTCAAACTTCCGTGATGAATACTATTCCAGAAATTAACGGAGTTGCTGATGAACCAGATAAATTAAGTAATCGAACAGATTAGGGCTTATTAACCGATAGTGGGAATCCCTGGACGGTTTGTGTGAGACAAGTCTGAATTGGAAGCTTAGAGGGTCTCAACTCCGGCAAAACTTTTGCCAAGAAATATTTTTAAGGCTAAAATTGCACCTATGCAAACATGTATCCCCCGAAATAATCTCATCTGGGGAAAAAATCGATATTGTTCTGAAGTAATGTGCAATACAAATATTTTCAACAATGTTGACCTCCAGGTGGATTACAAGCCCGTACTAGTGTGGTCATTTGCTGAAGGTAACAACCTTGACATTGACATGTGAAAATCCAACGAACATCGTCTCTGTAAACGGTACCATGAGAGGACATGTTTGATCTGAATAAGGGGCGGCATCATCACAGAGAAAATATCTCCTCCATACAGTGGCACCGTTGCGAGTATAGGCTGTTTAATGGGTCCTTAACTCATCTATATTTACCTTTTCAAATTTGACCTTGTCCTGACACTTGACCTCGGCGAAAATATGTCTGAACTGCGATGGATGACAACAAAAGCCAGTGACACTACCACAACCACCGGCACATTTGTTGATGGCTTGTTTCTTGGTCGTCACACAGCCACTGTCACTCTCCACCATACCGAAATGAGGTACAACTGAGCAGTCAAGCGGACTGTTAGGCACTTTCTCTGAAATAACGATAAAGACGTATACTATAAAATATAAGGCAAGCCAAAACACATATCCTAACCTATTGATCTGAGTCAATCTTAGTCACTTTGAGAAGGATCCAAATATCCTTTCAAATTATCAAGTGTATCTAACGAAGATGAGTGGACAAGTATAGTGAGAGGTACATGTAACTTGATGTGGTGATCGTTATTTTAATGATTTTAGAGGGCGATCAGAATTCATTAGAATGACCCATTCTCTACTGTCCACAAGAATGGGTGTGATCGTATGTCTGTAACTGAGACACTTTCACCTCTTGTACGAGCTTGTAGTCAGGAGGAATTTCCCTGTAGCTCAGTCGGTAAAGTGTTGGATTCCAAAGCGTGAAATTGAGTGTTCGCATCCCAGTTGAGTTCAACCCATCTTTTTTCTTGGTGCCGTGGCTAAACCAAGGAATACGGTACCACCGGGAAAGTATGGGTTGTACTCCGGCTTAAAGGATTCTTGTTCGAGAATGTAGGGGTGGGTGGGGTGGGGAGTGTAACGGCCGACATTAATTCAGCACTGGCGTTTAGCCCATCTGGCTCAGTCGGTAGAGCCCTGGATTCGTAAAGCCCAACGCACGCAGCGAACATTTTGTTTTTATTCCTGTTTCCCACTCACAGCGAACATTTCATCTCGAAACAAACCGCCAACGCCACACGTAGACGTACCCTCGGTTACAGTCCTCTGTCGTATGGGCGCGACTCGCCAGTTGATTGGTTAATAGTTGGAAGATATTCAGAGACATAACTCGAAACAATGTTTTTGTTCTAATAAAACAAAATGTTCTGTACTTGCCATTATAATGTTATTGAAATGATAAAAATATATCTGGTAGGAATGGACGATGAAATCATAACTCACTGCCGCATTTTCCAGGATATAGCTCAAAGACGGTCTCATTGAGGCGACAGGATTCCTGCTGTAAGGTACACTTGTTCTCCACTGTTCTTGTCCCATTGCTGAACATACCACAGACAGGTTCTTCTCCAAGACCCTTACAATCAGGACATTCACAGACTGGCTTGTTATCTCGCATCACACAAACCTGTCCTGCTCCGCTGCACTCCACAGATGCACAAGGGCGTAAAACAAGTACACCACAAAGTAACATTCTCATGTTCACTATCACAATCAGTTGTTTTGGACAATGAGGGTATTTTCAGTGTCCATGCCTAAATTATGAAGACAACTGATCCACAAATGAAGGAGTTTTAATATGCCACATACAACACAAAATATAAGACAAGCCTGACGGTATAAAGATTATACGGTATTCTGATATGTGTTTGACTATTGAAAAAAAAACAAAAGCAAAATAATCATCATCTCTTGGGGTAAAAAGAAAAACATGATAATTTATGCTTAGCCATACAACGTTAATATGTGGCTTCTCAGGTTCTACCGCATGGAAGTTTTCCTTGCCGCTGGACCCTTTTTATTCATATATTCGAAAATAAATACTGCCACTGTATCCGTAATTTATATCCAGCTCTATATTTCTTATTTGATGTGTAAATTTATTCGTTTGATCCGAAACTACTCCTAGTTAAACCTACAAATTACGTTTACATGTGTACCGTATACATGGAATAAGTAGCATGTTAAACAAGTAAATAATTCAATATGCTAAATACTAACTATTAGGACAAGGTGCTTCATAACAGTTCCCTTTGTATTCCAGCTCCGCGCAATCTTCTCCGTCACCTATCCTGGGTTGCGTTACCTCCCTTGTCTTCTTTACAACTCCATTCCCACAGGTAACACTGCAAGGCTGCCATGGTCCCCACTCGCTAACAACACAGTCTGAAATAAGAAAAAACTTATTGCATAAATTGCTGGAAGGAGTTACATGTTGTCGGGTAAGGGATAGCACACAAGAGGATTACAGAGCAAACTGGACAGTATGTTGTCAGAAGTGGAATATGGAGCCATGCACACATTATGGTGACTAAAGTAGTGTACAACTTAGTACACGGTATGGTGTCAGAAGTGAGATACAGAGCTGTACACGGTGGTGTTAGAAGTGGTATATGGAATTAGTATACAGGTAGAAGTGGAAAATGGAGCTATGTACATGGCATGTGTAAGAAGTAGTGTACAGCCAAGTACACAATATGGTGTCAGAAGTGAGATCTAAAGCTGTAATGATATGGTATCAGAAGTGGGATTCAAAACTATGTACACAGTATGGTGTCAGAAGTGGAATATGATTTTCAGCTATGTATACAATGTCGTGTCAGAAGTGAGATACAGAGCTGTATACGATGTTGTAAGAAGTGGAATACGGAACATCTATGACGCCAGAATTAGTATACAGCTATGTATATGGTATTGAGTCAGAAGTCAGATACAAATCTGCAAATGATATAGTGTCAGTTATTGTGGTTGTTTTTTCTGTGAATCCATTCTTAACACCGATGGGTAGTTAGCAATGGTGCTACAAGAATGCTGTGTATTCTCTTACGCTAGAGACACTAGGCGGCAGTCGTTACAGAACTATGTTCACAGTATGGTCTCAGAAGTGGAAAATGAAGCTATGTACACAGAAGGGTGAGAGAAGGGGTATAGAACTAGGTATATGGTGTGGTGTCAGAAGTGAGACACAGAGTTATGCATACAATAAGAAAATGAAGAGAACGCAGCACAGAAGCAGTCAAAGATTGCTTGGATGTTTACCTTCTTCCAGGCTACGGGGTAAAGACATGGCAGATCACATGTGCCTAATATACCAGGTAATTATCAAACTTCTTCAAGAAGTAGTTGAAGAGTTACAGTCCAGATAAGAATATAAATGTCTTATATAGCATATACTGATGTTGACGACGAGTCTGAAAATAAGCACCTGAGGTTTATAATAAACCCTCTACAAATCAGGATGAGACAGCCGCTCCTCACAAACAGATTATAGGAGTTAAAATGTCATGGCATGTACCATATCCTTTGATAGGTTAACGTACTGTGCATTACTTTCAGGCTAGTGACAATAAAGGCCATAACTCTGGAGATTTCTTCGAAACAGGTCAGTAACCTGGCAGTGCACACCTACATGATACTAAGCATCTACTTAAGGAAGTTCTAACTTCTTTAGCAATTATTAAGGGAGATACAGCCTGAGCAACAATGTCCTATAATATATATTGATGTCGACGATTAATGGCCATAACTCTGAAACTCCTTGAAATGGATAAAACCCTGGCAATGATTGTGCGTAAGATATCATCTTAAGATGTCCACATGAACAGCTACAATAGAAACGTGGCTGGGATACAAATCATCACAGTGATCAATTTTGGTTCTTGTGATGTTTTAAGAAATATGCAGTCAGTATGTTTGTCTGTGGAGTCATATGACTTCTTGTCAGTACTCCGGCATCGTTTTCCACCACCCTTTTAATGATGCGTTTAATTAATTCCATGCAAGTGTCGAAGTAGCCCATCAATTGATATTGTGGTATGGACAAGCATATATTCATGTTGACGATAAAGGGTTATAACTCGAAATGGAAGATACTACTCTGTTATGTAAGTTTCGCAGTTGTCCATCAAATGGTAGCTGAGATATGATCAGCACAAGCATATACTGATATGGACGATAAATAGCATAACTCTGGGAAAATCATCTATACCATATATTGGAGTAGTCAATAAAGGGACATACCTCTTTGGAAAATCACCGAAAGGGGTAAAACCAATCTGACAGGGCATATCTCCCAAGTAAGTTTCAAAGTTGTCCATCAAATATTAACCTAGATATGGTCAGGACAAACATATATTGAAGTTAACGGTATTGGACCATAACTCAGGGGAAAATTATCGAAACCCGCAAAGGCCCTGTCAGTGCACATCTGCAAGGTACTTAGCAGTGGTAACCGTAGGAACTTTTCGAAGTTTTCGATAAAATAGAAACATCAGTTATCGTCCAGACAAGGGGCGAACGGAAGGACAAAATGATTCCCATATGCCATCCCCCGTCTAATTAGAGGGAATTGTAATAAACCCTGATACACTTACCAACTTTTTGTGGACAATCTCCATGATTTATGATGACCTGGTTGTCATCCGGTGCTTGGTTACACTGGAACTGCGTGAAGTGACATATACTGTAAAATTGTTGGTACTTGTCGGTGCACACAGGACCTAAAATAAAAAATGTATACCGTAATTAACAATTGTGAGGATCCTATATCTGCAATAATCTCGGGATTTTCTCACGATCTTCTAAGTTATCTACATTCAGATTATGGTTCCCATTTTGTGGAGGACATACCTGAATCTTCCTCCTCTTTTGTACATGCCTTACACCTGCAGTTGGGATGACCAGCTTTGTTCAAGGTGCAAACTTTGTGACGTGGACATCTCATCTCGTCACAGCTTCCTGTAAGCACATGGAAAACAATATACCATAGGTCAGAGACAAAACTATGCACAGGATACAGGACATGATATAAAAAAAGACACGGAAAACAACATGTTAATCACACCGGGAACTCTATTGTACAGCTCGTTCACGAAAATATCCATAAAACTGCAATGAATTCGTTATATCTGATGTCATTTTGGAAGACATGAGATCTAAACCTACCTGGCCGGGGAAGGGGGTGCGGGCACTCTCCCCAATCCTGCTCGTGATTTTTTTTTCGGAACGACAAAAGCATGAGAACTAACACTCCATGACTTTGTAGTTCATCATATTGCGGTCATTTCAAACCTATTTACATAACCACCAAGCAGAGAATCATGGAAAAATATTTAAAAAATGGCGACTATGTGTGGTACCAGAATTTACTAATTTATCGTGCAGTTTTTGCGAAGAAATCACATGAATAAAAAAAATAGAAAAAATCACCGAAAAATCGTCAAAAAATGACTGTGACGTCACCATGACAGCCATCTTGGATTTTTTTTTACATTTTCTAGTAGAGCTTGACACAAAAATACAGCGTGGTAAGTTTCAGTACTCTAGCCTTAGGGATAGCGAAAACATATAGTGGGCACTTCCCCCCCCCCCCAATCCTGCGGTACAAACCAAATCGCTCAGGCCAGCTACTTTATTGTCACAGCATTATATAATACGCTAATATGAATTACTGCAACATAAACTTTAGAAGCAAAAGTTCAGCAATCTCTTTCTAAGCTATATGCAGTTGATTATTTTGAAGGGTCGTGTTCACTTACGTTTACAGCTTCCACGATAATCCACCTCTATGTCCATTCCCAGATTACAAGCGCTGATGACAAGGTCCTTCTCAGAATGATATTCCACACCATTGGTACCACAGACTTTACCGTGAAGCTTGCATCTCTCCCCCAGACACTTACACCTACAGGACGGTTTGCCATTGTCCACACTGCAGGACATTCCATGTGGACAGGTTTGCTCACCACAAGTTTCTATAAAAGTTAAGAAACTCAACTCCATAGGCCATACCAAATCTCATTTCTTTATTATAAAGCCAGTTGCGCACATTGCAACACGGCGAGAGAAGGTTGGTCATCAAAGGGTTGCAATACATATGGACCGTCATAGCTGAGTAGGTAGAGCATCGGCGTGAGAAGACGGGGTCGTGGGTTCGAATCCCGCTGACGACCAATTTATTCTTTTTCTCTCAAAAAATCATTTCATATGTATATATGCTCAGTGGCGGGGCTATACGCCATACCAAATATAATTTCTTCATTAGAAAAGATAAATAACCACTGAATCACACTCAGTTCAGCCAATACATACTGCTGTAAATCATAATCTATCTGTATGATTGAGAGAGCATACATCAATACAACTTCAGAAGTGGACAGCATATATGAATAAAATATTATCAATAAAAAAATCTTGCAAAAACTGATTATGATGAATGTTTTCAGTTGTTTTATAAATAGGTTCAATACAACAGAGCACATTATTGAAGACCGTGGTTTGAAAAAGAATTTATCACACAAAACAAGAGAAATCAAGCTTGTTTGTATATCCTTATTCTTTGCCATCTCTATGCCCATGACATTATATTCTCATGAAAATCCTAAGAAACGGTAAAAAAGAACAACTTACGTGAACATGTTAAGCCATCACCATGGAAACCATCCATACATTTACAGATGAAAGAGCCTTCGGTGTCTACGCATACTGCATTAACATCACAGTTGTCAATTCCAAAAGCACACTCGTCGATGTCTGTTAGACAAGGCAAATATCAGGTGAAATGTAATCCAAGTTTGAGTAAATCTATTTATCTATCCCAGCTTACATTATTAGTTGTCAATGTATTATTTTGAGTTGGAAATCGGTAATGGCATCAAAGATACATTGAATTTATGTTTACCAGGCAACCACAAGTACATGTATATCTTGCCAATTCATTATTAAGCTAGTTTCAGTATAGCATGACCTCCTTTAAATAATGTTTCAAGCGGTCTACGGGCATCAGACTGGAGATATTTACTTCCGGATCGATGCACACGAGCTACATTGTGTAGAAATTTAGACAGCAAATCTTTGGAGATTTCATAAGCTCGGATTTTTCAGCATTTTTGGGAAATGTGATATTTCAAATTACAGATGAGGCTTCAAACTGTACTTCCTACTGTTGATTTGGGTCACTTTGGGGAAAGCATAGTGGAAGAAGACAAGATCAGTGAGAGTAAGAAAGCTCGGTGTTCACAAGTTGAATGACATTCGGTAACATCGGTTAGATGTCAAGTTGACATTTCCGTGGTGAACTTCCCTCAAGACTTTTACAGTTGATGTCCCACAAGGTGGATATTGTCATGCCAGTTGGATTTATGCATCGAGAGGTTTCTAGATTTTTTTATGCTAATACGTAACTAATAGCGAAAAGATTGATGGACCCATGCCTGCTATCAGATAGAAAATGGATGTTCTTCATCGTGTGACTTTTAAGTAAACTGATTCCTATACTCACTCTTGCAATCTCCACCGACGAACTCATAACCTTCAGGACATTCACACAGGTATCCCGCCTCAACATTCAGACAATGTCCCAGACTGCCGCACTCTGCCGTGTGCAGGGAACACTCGTCAACATCTGCAAGCATGAAAACAACCATAGAGAACTCAAATTCCTGATGCTTGAGCCATTTTCCAGCGGCAATCGAAACTCTGACGTAGCTTCTAATCTATGACACACTGCGTAGACAAACTATTTACGGGAGTCAGTGACGAAGATCTAAACATCGTGATGGTAGTGCTTCCAAACTATGTAGATGGTAGGGTTTTACGTTTCTACAATTGTTTTATACCTAATGTATGGATTGGATGTTGACCACTAGGTGCAGTTTTCTATTGGATTCTAAGGATGCGGCGCTTCTCCCCTTGTGACGAGTTTGCTTTTTCCCTTGTGTTGCTGATAAAGGAGAGAAAACTGAAAGCTGCGGTCCCATAGGAATCAGGGACATAGCGATCCTCATTCTACCACATGTATTGCATCTAGCCTATTTTTCTGGCCAGCACTGGGCCTGTGAACAAGACTTATCAAAACGCTACGTTTCCAACTCAATTGAGTGTGCGCGCACACGATCCTGACTACATCAGTCCAAGGGTTCTAGAGAGCATGCTCATTGACAAACCGGTTGCTATAAAAACCCATATTAATGTGACATGTTCAATCTAGATTATGACTTCATCAAAATCAGTTACTGATACACCCTTCTCAGGAGACTTTGCATCTCGTGTTTAGTTTGAGATTTTTACCGTTGCTTACTACCTGGAAATATGAGAATTTAGATAATTAAATCAATCCTTTGGCAGATGCCATGTTCGGATTGCGATTAACAAATACTGCAGGTCTGCAATGACGTTTTGGTCAATACCGTTAAAACATACTTGGGATATTTTCATACCTTGTGTGTGGATGACTATTTGGCAGATACTCTATTTGATTACATTCGAGCAGATGGCACCAAAGATACATTGAATTTAGGTTTATCAGGCAACCATAAGTACATGTATATCTTGCCCCTTCATCATTAAGCTAGTTCCAGTATGGCATGACCTCCTTCAAATAAGGTTTCAACATGCCTGCGGGCATCAGACCGGAGATATTTACTTCCGGATAGGTGCACACAAACTACATTGTGTAGAAATTTAGACAGCAAATCTTTGAGGATTTCATACTGCAGGTCTGCAATGACGTTTTGATCAATACCGTGTAACCATACTTGGGAGCTTTTCATACCTTGTGTATGGATGACAATTTGGCAGATATTCTATTTGATTACATTCGAGCAGATTCTGGCAAATGCCTTGTGCGGGATTAACAGTCCTTCAAATCCCAATGTCTGAATTGAGATTCTGGCAGATCTCATTATCTGGATTGGTATTCCGAAAGATCCCATGATCTGGATTGTCTGAATTACATTTTCTGAATCACAAGATTCTGCCAAATTCAATGTTTGATTTGTGATTCTGACACATCCCATTGCCTAGACTGAGATTGACACAGTTCCCAATATCTGAATTGCGATTCTCGCACATCCCAGTGCCCAGATTCTGGCTGGGGCAGATATCTATGTCTAGATGATTCCAGTATCTGGATTGAGATTCGTACAGATGCAAGTGTATGAATTTTGATGATTGGAGCGATATGCAAGATGTCAGATCCCAATATCTGAATTGCAATTTTCTGGTATATACCAATGCCTGGATTGCAATTCTGTCCGATCTCAGTAATTAGATCGATATTTCGGCTGGTCACAATGTCTAGGTTGAGATTCTGATATCCTTCTATCTTAGTTGAGATTGTGGCGAGATTTTGGCAAATCCCAATGTCTAGATTGAGATTCTGACGTCCCACTATCTGAATTGAGATTCTGGTAATATAATGGACTGAGTTTCTTTGACATGCCAGTGTTTGAATACGATTCTGCCAGATGCCTGTCTGAGATGGGGATCTGGATGTTGCCATTTATCTGGATGAATTTCTGAATGTCACGGTTCATGTAAAATCATCTATCTTACCTTCACATTTCCCATCCACCTCTTTGTATCCATCCACACAGATACAAGCATATGACCCGCCTGTATTCCTGCATTTGGAGAAACTTGGATCTCCACATATTCTGGGGTTGATGGCGCATTCATCAATATCTGAAGAAAACAGAAATAGAAGTGCTATTTCGTAGTGAATAATCAAGATTTATATATCATCACTTATACTCATCCGGATACTAAAAAGTTGTGTTATATTCATATATGCTTTTGTTGCTTCAGACAAGCTTGACAATCAAAATATGTAGCCATATTTCACCATTGTCCAAGACCAATTATTCGCTCATTTTAAATTATCGCAGCAAAAAATAGAAGCTATCGCACACGAATGGTTTCTTGTCTTGTATGATGTCCATATAAAACCTGTCATACCCATATGCTTCAGAATATGTATATGTGACACCCATAGGGAATTCGTGGTGCCTGACGACAGTTTCCCACCTCGAGCTCAGAAGTTGTAAGGTCAAAACCCACAACTACTTACCCACACATGATTGACCATCTCCATAGAAACCCTCCTGGCATTCACAGCTGAATGAACCAACATTATCAATACAGTTGGCGTTGGGGTGACACCTGTTAGGGTCTTCACACTCGTTGATATTAGAACAGACATCGTCGAGCCTCTCAAAGCCGGTCCTACATTCACATTTGTACGTGCCGCTCGTGTCCAGACAGTATTCAGAGTCTTCACAGCGGGCAGCCTGGGAAAACGTCGGAGGCAGTGTACACTCGTCGATGTCTAAAACAAAAGATACGAAGACATCAAATAATACTCTCGTGTCTACATTTAGCCTCATTTTATGCATGACATGAGACATTCAAATCAGCAGATAGCTGCTAGTAGAAAGATTACTACCTCAGGGCTGTTACAGAAAATTTTCATGGGGAGGGCTGAACGTCCTTTCTATATTTGACATTTCCACATTTCATTAACATTGGACATATAGTAAGACAAGTATATGGGTAGTGGGGTCAGGAAAAGTGCATCCTGTGTCCCTCTCTCATGTACACTTGAACAGCCCTCATCAATGAATACCATGAGACATTCGCGTGCATTTAAATTCCGCGAATTTTGTGAGTGAAAATATTCGTGAAAATCAAATGCACGCGAAGGAAACGTCAGATTTAAGCAACACTGGAACCCGACAATAAGGCAAAATTTATGACCAAATATAACGAAATTAGATTGCTTGACAACGTCTAATCAATGTGATATGAGAGCACTTGTTAGTATTACAGTTAGAACGAACCAGTTAAAATGGTCGCTGGTCGTGTACCAAAGTAATTAGCTTTTTGAATAATGTGTGTTGTTGCATTCATAATTGTGTATTATGAGGAAACACAATGAAAACATATCGGTTCGTGTGCATTAGCTACGGACATTGCTAAATGCACTGATCCATGCTTAATTTGATAACCCATAAAACATAGGGAATAGCCCTAGTTTAATCATATAAATAGTATTTAACTTTTTCTTATATTCTAAGTGTTTGAAGATAATCACAGTGTCTATTAAAATTTATCAAATCGGACTGATTAGGCTTTTACCTACTGAGAAAAACAGGGAAAATGACCGCCAAAGCCCAAAATCATCAGCGGACCCCTTGAAAAGATATATATATATATATATATATATATATATCAGCAAATCAGGAGCTGAACTGTCAGATACAATTTACCGCCAAGGATGTACAAGTTGTTGTTTTTTTGCCAGGCTATTCGCAACACGGAGGGTCTTTGTGTTCGTGGGCATTTGTAATGCCCGCCTTATCAAATGTTATATTGTCATTTGTCACAAGTTCGAATTATCCATACTGCGTAGGTCTATACCGACAGACAAAAATGCGATTTTTAAAAGATTTACTGATTTTGGTGTCGCAGCGACATTGACCTCAATTTTGATACGTTGATACAATGTATCAACATTTTTAGACCAAGCATGGGTAAGAGAACGACAACGAGTATCAAATTTATGAAATGAATAATTGATTGGTTATTTTTACAATTTATTTTTTCACAGATCATATTAAATTTAATGTAATTCGACAACACGTTTATTTCAGCTGTTGAAATAGCGTCTAGCATATCTTCTGTCCGTGGGAATATTTGAAAATGAATTCAATTTGAGTCCAAAGAATACTGAATTCTCTGTATATAGCAGCAACATTTTTCACTTTTTTGATTTCATGAGTGAAGAGAAAGATCTATGATTTAGCAAAATCTTTCCCTCCCTTAGCCTCTTACTTGTACAAACTCCTCCAATAAGTTCAAAGCCATCGTGACAGATACACTCGTAGCCTCCTTGAATGTTCACACACTTGTCCCCATGACAGACGTCTGTGCCAGCCTTCTCTGCTCCTTCACATTCATTGGTATCTGTAAAAGTTATTCAAAGAAAGTTCTTAGAGATATAAGCAAAATATCCATGTGACATGTAAGTTTACCATTATTAACTTGAACATCTTCATAGGTGGACATGGTATTATTTGCTGTAATTTGCTTTTTTTCTGTATTTGCTGTAGGTAGAATATCATGTGCAGCAGGGGGTTATAACTTCAGATTTCTTCTAATGTACTGCTTGAATTTGTCGATGCAACATCCTGAGGTTGATTTGTTATTATAGGGCCACAAACTGTTTACATATTGCAAACAAAATAATTAACAAATTACGTCCTGAATATGATACACCCGGCTCAGAGATTTTTATACACTGATGTTACAACATTTTTTATTTTCACAAGAATGAAGTTGTTATTTGAGATAAATGACATCTCAAATTCCAAGTTGACAAATATTGCAGCTCCTAAAAGGTGCATTGACCCTTCATCTTTGATAACATTATCTTTGTGTTTTGCGACTTACATACGGTTGAATGAAAGATGGGGAATTTGAACATTGGTTATCAGCCTCAGTCGTGGTACTAGCATGTGCCAAATAAGTTCCAAACAATTTGATATAAGCTTACGGTCTGGGTAAGTATGTATTTACGCAAAGGCAAAATGCCAATAGCTTCGAGGATGTACAGTTAGTACACACATACTAAGCATGATGCAAGTACATTTTCAAGCTGTTTAAGAAGTATATGTACTAATCCCGACCAGAATGCCATACATTTGGCGGGCATAGGCAAAGTGCAATAATGTGATACAAATGATTAGGACGAGGAACTATGCCACGCACATCTGCAAGATACCAAGCATGTTCCATATAAGTTTCAAAGTTGTTCATCAGATATTAACTGGAATATGGACCGGACAAGAAATGATTGTAATGTATCGATTTCTTGTCGTCGTAATTGCGCTATTATGAAATGCTTGACGAACTGGATAACGGGCCAAGCCTCTGTGGAAAATCATCGAAACACCCAATACCGATAGTGCACATCTGCAAGGTACTAAGAATCTTCGATGCAAATTTCGATGCAAAGTTGTCCATCAAGTAATAACCAAGATATAATACGGACAAGAGTATCTGGCGAGACAAATGGCCATAACACTGTGAAAAAATCATCGAAGCGCGTAAAAACCAGAGAGTGGACATCAACAAAGGCACTAAACATCTTCAATGAAAGTTTCGAAGTTGTTCACCAAATAGATATCGTCCGGACAAGAAATTATTGACTAATGAGATGATGGGCCATAAGTCTGAAAAATCCTCGAAACGCGTGAAAAAAAAAACCTGTCAGTGCACATCTGCACGGTATTATATATTTTTTTTATGTGAACTCGAGCTCAGAAAAGTAAATTCAACTTTGTGAATACCATCAAAAGAGTTAATTCAAATTTGTACTAACAATCGTCGGAATCATTGCTCACAGTCAGTGTCTGGCAACTGAGGAATGTACTCACCCTAACAGAGGACACCATCCCCATTGTAACCCTCTCTGCATTTACAGAAGAAGGTCAGACCTTCAACTGCATGTACACAGACAGTGTATACATGAGTTATGTTGTTGGTGATATCCCATAAAACCACAGGTATGCTGGTGGCTAGGCACTAGGCACAACATAAATGTTGGATGTATATCATGTTTATATGTACTCACCCTCACAGAGGACACCATCTCCACTGTAACCCTCCCTACATTTACAGGAGAAGGTCAGACCTTCATCTATACAGTCAGCATGTGGACTACAGTTGTTCACCAGGCATGGATTGATCTCTGCAGAAAGGGATTGAACAGTATTTATTGTACACTACACTTTCACTATCTACAAATAAAACACAATGCGTGTATTTCTAATTTTAAATGTGCATCACTTGCATTTCAGTGAAGTATCTGCATACGGCACCTTAAAGTTGTAAAGATGCACTCTAGCTTACCTGAAAAGACTCCTGCCTAATGCTGCTACATCTATTAACGTTCAGTTTAGTATCCATTGAATAAACTCTGCCACGGTAACTCGGATACCAGTCACAATGGTCGTGTTTCGACTGTCCGTTCTTGACCCCCAGCCCCCACGGCAGCCATGTCACCAAAGTTAAGTATTTCAGACAGCTATTTGCTTCAGAAATTTACAATCTCACTCACAACAACTCTAAACCAGGAGGTTGATGGCAGATAAGATATCAGATATTACATTTGAGATTACTTCCATGTGGTGTTGAGACTACAACCAGCCTGGTTAGGTTGAGTATGTGCTGATGTGTAAGCATCCTAACTTATGTGTAGGGCCTTTCTTTCAAAAATGTTTATGAATGGTACACCTATCAAAATAACCTACTTTTACAAGACTTCCCATCGTTAATGGGCTCATATCCTTTAGGACAGACACATTGGTAGGTTCCTCTGGAGTTAGAGCACACAGCCTTGTCAGGACAGACAGTCGGAGTCTCTGTACACTCGTTGATGTCTGGATGTGGAGGAAAACAAAATTCAATTTGACAACAAACATTGACGATTTCACAGGTTACAATCACGTAAGTTTCTGAAGAGATTAGTAGTTGTATTCAACAACTAACTTCCACCAACAATCTGGTCATATTCAAATGTGGAAGTTGTTGCATGAATATCTAGACCCACAAAGACCACTCATATGTAAGAAATAATTTGCTGCATCGAAGAATGCCAAAGGTATAAATCTGGTAATCTGTTATGATATTTTGCTAGACGGAAAGCATTTGGTATATGTGCTGATTGTTTAGAGGAAGTGCTTCCATACAGGAAAATCCACAAAATTATCACGAACTTGCATTCCTCAGACAGAAAAAAGCGGCTCCATGGTTGTTGAGGTCATGTGATAGATTCTCACTAATATCAATTTTGTTCTTAAAGTAAAACTCTTTACCAACCTTCACATGTTCCATCTTCCAATTTTCTGAATCCTGGCAGACAGGTACAGGTGTATGATCCGATAGCATTACCACAGGTAGCACTGTCACCACACGGCAGACCACGGATACATTCATCAACATCTGTGATAGACATAGATCACGTGTATATGGCAATAGCATCAAGATATGTTTAAATTCTAGATAATGGATAAGATATATATTTCATCATGTAAAATCACGACTATAAATGACAGAAAGTCTAACATGCCTCCAGTCAATATTGTCAAATAATTATTGGTGAACGCCCGATATCATAGCATACCACTGGCTTCACTCTACAGCGATCTGCTTGCAGGTTCGCTCTGGGTAGTGTTGGTCACAGATCTCCCTATGCTAATATAAAGCGGTAAAGTTTTGAACTGGCAAAACTGGATGAAATTAAGGCTTAAAGTATTTTCGATCAGTTTGTATACACACAGCCCATACATACTCCATAGCTGTTCTGCTCAACCTTATGGGGCCCTGGCACATGAGTATTACTGGGCATATGTATATCGAGACAAAGATATGAATATTCATAATCACATTCTGCAGAGCATTAGTGGACGGTACTATTTGTGCTGTGTTGTTTATCAATTATGCAAATATGCTTTGTATTTATAGAAAAAAAGTTGTCAAAAAAAGTTATACAAAAAGTTGTCAAGTTTCAGAGGTGACGAGTCTGCGAGGAGGTCTCCCCCTCGCAGCATAGGATTTTTGTTAAATTATTGATTTTGGACGAAATTAATGGTAAATTGGCACTCACTAGCAGCATTTGAGCGATGCAAGATAGTAAAAAATCGAAGTTTTAATTTTCGCCAAAATGATATCACTTAAGCCGCTCGTCTTGTGCCAAAATGTCTTATAACAGTGGCAATAACGAGAAAAATAGTCATGGAAATACATTCATATCGGTTTAGTTCTCCTAAATTGCGTCACAAGACAAACATTTTCTTCTGTGCTATTTTCGCGTTCCCATTCTTTTTTTCTTGATCGGCAAAAAGGCCGTTGATATAAGCATCGTACCTGAAGGTAGTGGTAATTTGCTTATATTGATGAAAATTTGGCATGCAAAGAAATATTCAAAGGGGATGCCAAATCGTGTTCCCCATATATTATCCAGAGCGTTCAACCCAGACTGTGGGCACGTGAGATCACTGCGGTATGAAATCCTTAGTATGTTAAGATATCGAGACACCACCGTTATACAATACAGGCATAGCAGATGGACGAAGCAAATTAAGATTAGAATTCATTAGATATGTGCGTCCAAGCAGGAAGAGGAGTAAATAGACTCTGAATCATTTCTGTCTTTAAAATACCTGGATGACAGTAAATATTTCAACTGACCGACACATGTGAATCCATTGCCCTCAAATCCAGCCTTACAGGTACATGTGGAGCCTCCCTCAGTGTTTGTACAGACAGCATTATCACTACAGCCGCTCGTCTTACGCTCACACTCGTTAATGTCTGAGAAAATCAGAAACGTGTTTGCATTATTACACTTCTGCGGACAGCATTATCACTACAGCCACTCGTCTTACGCTCACACTCTTTAATGTCTTAGCAAATCGGAAAGATGTGTATACATTATTACACTTGTACAGACAGCATTATCACTAGAGTCACCCGTCTTACGCTCACACTCTTTAATGTCTTAGCAAATCGGAAAGATGTGTATACATTATTACACTTGTACAGACAGCATTATCACTACAGCCACTCGTTTTACGCTCACACTCTTTAATGTCTTAGCAAATCAGAAAGATGTGTATACATTATTACACTTGTACAGACAGCATTATCACTAGAGTCACCCGTCTTACGCTCACACTCTTTAATGTCTTAGCAAATCGGAAAGATGTGTATACATTATTACACTTATACAGACAGCATTATCACTAGAGTCACCCGTCTTACGCTCACACTCTTTAATGTCTTAGCAAATCGGAAAGATGTGTATACATTATTACACTTGTACAGACAGCATTATCACTAGAGTCACCCGTCTTACGCTCACACTCTTTAATGTCTTAGCAAATCAGAAAGATGTGTATACATTATTACACTTGTACAGACAGCATTATCACTAGAGTCACCCGTCTTATGCTCGCGTTCCTCAATGTCTGAGCAAAACAGAAACATGTGTATACATTATTACACTTGTACAGACAGCATTATCACTACTGCCACTCATCTTACGCTCACACTCATCTATGTCTGATCAAACAGAAACAGGTGTATACAGTATTACACTTGTACAGACAACATTATCACTGCAGCCACATTTCTTACGGGCAATTCTATTAATGTTTGTAGAAAACAGAATAAAATTACATAAATAATAACAAAGACAGAGACGTGTACGCTTTACTGCGCTTGTACAGAAAGCGTGATCACTTTAGCCACTCGTTTTACGCTCACACTCGTTAAAGTCTGATCAAAACAGAAATATGTGAATACATTATTACACTTGTACAGACAGCATTATCACTACAGCCACTCGTCTTATGCTCAAATTCATTAATATACAAGCGTCTAGTCTGTCATTCATTATTCAGCCGTCGTCTAAAAACGAACTTCCACCTTCATAATCCAAAGACCTTATTCATATGACAGCATTAGCACCAACTTCAAAAATAAATCATAGTATACAGAAAAATAGGCTAGTCTCCTGCAAGTTTTCAATGGTGCCGACAAGACATCACTACAGCCACTAGTCTTACACGCACACTCGTTGATGTCTGATCAAAACAGGAACTTGTGAAGAAATATTAAAGTTGTACAGGCAACATCATCTCTACAGCCTCTCGTCTTAAGGTGTGGTTCATTTGGCATTCCTGGAATCGCATATTGATTCGATGATCACATGATATCAATTTGGAGTACCTGGTGTAGCCTTGGTAGCGTACTCTCAATGATTATCGGTTCAGTGAAAATACCTTTAGCAATCAAATATTTGAAATATTTTTGAACTGTATCGCTCACCTGCACATTGTCGACCATCTCCTTCGAATCCACTACGACACTTACAGTCGTATCCACCATCTTTGTCAATACACACACCAGCATAATTATGACAGGTGGCAGCACCTTCAGCGCACTCATCTATGTCTGTGGTAGAAGCAGAGTATGGGTTTAGGTCAGAAATTACATCCTAGTTACATAAAACCCTCCAAGATATCTAAACTGACAGAGGTGCTGTTTGCAGTGTTCACGAGCACAACTGTAATGTGTTAGGTCTGATGGGCTGGTCTTTCCTATCTACGATCACCGCTCTGGCGCCAAGCCATTCCCTAGCCTTGTTGGGAAATAATGAAAGGCTCCTATTTGAGGCCGCCATTTGTCACACACAGTAAAATAATTTGAATCTGTATCATCTCATAAACTGTCTTGTTTTAGCTGTACAGGAACTGTTTCTGTGCTAGTTTTGGTGTTTTAGCTGTACAGGAACTGTTTCTATGCTAGTTTTGGTGTTTTAGCTGTACAGGAACTGTTTCTATGCTAGTTTTGGTGTTTTAGCTGTACAGGAACTGTTTCTATGCTAGTTTTGGAATTTCTGATCGAGGTAAGAAAAATGGGTTGTTTATATAATTTGATAGATTTTTTAAATGAAATCAGAGATAAATAACATATGGGACATATGCTGCTATCGAGTTTGTCAGTTGCAGAAATAAAAAATGACATTATTTTTGCACGGACATTTCCTGATAACATTTTAATGGCACTATGGTTCACAGCATGGCTTCATATATATATCATCATTATGCGGTCATACTAGAAACAACACTTCATGGGGCAAGAAGTTAAGGCTGTGCATATAAATTCGTAGGTGTATTTTACATCAATGAGTGCGCGCTTTAGCTTAATGTGCAAGAAAATAATATTTTATTTAACTCGATCCATGAAACTCATGCCTAGATGACGGCAATTTCATGAATTTCATGGATATGCCTGGTTCGAGTGGTGCATAATCGAGCCTGCTTTATATACAATAAATGTTTTATTGTTCGAGAAATATAACTTTCGCTGTTCTTTGTGGCGAAGGATTGTCTGCGAAAGATAATTGTCGTGAATATATCTTTCATACCGCTATTAGTTTGGCATTACCCTGAAAACAGTGGATAATAAGTTTCAAGCCAGCTAATGCACGCAGAGTATGTATACGGTCTCCAACGGAGGGTAGATTGGCATGTATATGCGTACTTAACAGAGTTGAATTGTTCTGTTCTTGTTGTTGTTGTTATTGATGGTGTTATGGTTTACATCTATCTTACATATCCATATAGCAAAACATATTTATCTTTTTCTTCGAAACAAACACTCATAAATATTTCAATTTAAATAGTAACAGTATGGTGACCTATTCATTTGAAGGTAAAACTACAAAATAATTCTTATAAATATATTCAATTTAAATAGTAAAACTGAATGGTGACCTGATAATTTGAAGGCAAAACAACGAACATAATTCCCGCAGATAGTAAAGCATCTACAGTAGCATACGTTTGTGCTTCTACATTGTCAAATATAACCACTGATATTGAAATACAGTTGAGACACTTACCCTGACAGAAACCAGCCGCATTTCTCCTGAAGCCCTGGACACAAAGACAGCGATAAGATCCCTCTGTGTCACGGCACTCCTCATGTCGTGAACAGATGTTGGAGTTGATCTCACACTCGTTAATCTGAGTACAAGTCTTCCCATCACCCTTGTAACCGGGATGACAGGAACATTTGAACGAGCCGTCACTGTTCTGACAAGCAGCATTGTCATCACAATCATCCAGACCCTCAAAACATTCATCAATGTCTAAAAACAGATGCAAAAGCCTTGAAATGCAAGGTGAATAGTGATACATTCAATACTTGGTCGTTAAATACGAAATCTCATATATGCATTTTTGTGTTCAGTATCTGCACCAAAGTAAAGTGGAAGAGGCTGCGTCTCATTCTAACAGTACATCATTCCCAAATTAAGAATTATATTAGAGCTGAAGACATAATGGAATTATAACAAGACGATAAAGAAAAAAAGGAATACTCACCAGTGCAGTCTTTACCACTCCCACGATAACCTTTCTTGCATTCACAGGAATACAGGCCAGGGTCATTCTTACAGTTGGCTTTCACATGGCAATCATTGCCTCCTTGACACTCGTCAGTATCTGAGAATATCCAGAAATCAACACATTAACGATATCTGCCTAGAATCGAATGATCGAGTCTATTCTCAGGATGGATTCTTTGATAAGGTCCCATTTTTACCTCAGCATAAAGAACACTGCTGAATAGACCTGAAACCTCATGACGTTTTATCACTCTTCTATCCCATCATGCAATATCCATCCGTGGCAATTAATTGGCAGGTTGGAATCGTAATACAATTCACCTCCGTCATGTAACACGACAGCAATTTAATAGCCAACGCAAGATCCCTGGATTGGCGCAGTCGGAAGAGCAAGTCCTGTAAGCTTTAATTCGGTGTGTCGGATTACATACAGAACTTTACGCCTTGCTCTGTGCGTTGACAATTAAATTAGTGTCGTGTTACATAAGCGATGCTAGATTTCAGAATAATTCATTACCTGTCATGTAGATAAATGAATGAACAAATCATCACGTTATTGAAAAGCGAGATAGAACATCATCGGGGTTTAGGTCTATTTTGTAACAGAACGAATGAAAATACTGATAAATGGCTAACATTTCACTTTGTAAACACATTCATGGTTAGCTAGTATCGGTTATACCATCTTTCAAAAATGCTTCATTATCTATTTCAAAGTATTTATTCTATGTGTATCTGACCATTTGTCAGGTATAATTGTTAATCTTACCTGTGCAACCAGAATCAGGATTTCCTTCAAATCCAACTGTACACTGACATATAGGTCCCGCTCCTTCATCAATACAGAATGCATTCTCTCCACAGGTCACAGCATTCTCTTTACATTTGTCAATCTCTGCAAGGCAAATTAAAGGTATTTTTTTTACACTTTTGCATACGTTAGTAATTACAAGCGTCTAGTCCGTCATTCATAATCCAGCCGTCGTCCATTAGAGAATATCCGCGTCCATAATCCAAAGACCTATTCCATTTTCCATATAACAGTATTAGCACCAAATTCAAAAAGACAATCATAGTATACAAAAACATAGGCTTGTTTCCTGCAAGAGAGAAGCGGTCAACAGTTTTCAATGATGCCGGCAAGACATCATCATGTTCCAAAAATATCAAATCCGTATCGCTGATCAGTATTCTTAATCCATAATATTCGTTGTAAAGTCATCATCTAAAGAATGATGTATCTCAGTCACGCTTTGATTGTGACTGTTCATATGAGTACCGTGAGGATCTTGAAGTACATGGGTTCATACGGCCCCTAGCCCCGGGTTAAGCGGAATTAGACACAAGTTACGAAACGCAGCGCCATAGATCTTGCACGCTACGTTCGTATTTTGCTATCAGCATGCGATATGTATCGCCAAATTTGAGAAACTTTGAGTGTAGGCGCTTGGTGGAATAGCCCTGTTTTTTAAATTTCTGTACCAATGTTTTGTGACGTTGATTAAAATCGTCACATTTAACACAGGATCTAGCAAATGCTACTAAGCGAGATATGTATACGCCATATGCAGGTCCCACTGGAATATTACTATCCAGAAAGGGATAGTTTACGATGTCGAAATTGTAATCATCTCTTTTGTCATAAAGTCGACGAGAGAGAATGCCCGCTTCATTTTTATAGAGATAGAGATCTAAATAAGATGTGCCTGTAGGGCTATCTGTAGTTTCCTTCAAATCCAGTGAAGGTGGATATATATCCTTCACTGCGTCATTTATATAGCGATTATCCACAGCGAGAAGATCGTCTATATAGCGTTTGGTGAATGAGAAGGAACGGGCTTTGAATGGATCGGTTTTTTGAAAGCGCCTGCATATAGTCATATTCATAAGAGAACAGATACAGGTCAGCCAACAGGGGTGCACAATTAGTACCCATTGGAATACCTATATGCTGCTGATATATTGTGTTGCCAAATTTCACATAGATATTTTTAATGAGAAATTCAAGCAACTCTATAAACAAAGAAACATCCCATGAATGATATCTCTTGTATGTAGTCGAGCTAAAGAATGCTTTATGGCTTCCGACATTAATATATCTACGATCAGTTTTCTTGAACACAGATACTATTAATGAACTTATACGGTCAATAAGGTCCTGATGAGGGATTGTAGTATAGAGAGTCGAGAAATCCCATGTGGATACATGTCTGTACGGTATGTGACCTTTAGCATCAAGTTCTTCCGTAAGACATTTTGAGTTTTTCAATATCCACATACATTCAACGCCAGAGTTCTTAGAAATAGTGGCGCAATACCTTTCCCAAAATGCTTTTACCTCCTGAAGGGCCCTCGTCAATAGGGTTGAAAGAAGCTTGGTGGTGCAGCTTCTAGAACCAGCTATGAATCTAGCTTTGTATGGTGATTTATGCATTTTGGGAGTCCAGTATAGTTTTGGTATGTCGTTATGATTGGTTGGAAGACAAATACCTCTTTCCCTGAGAAACTTTTTGTGATTGTTAAATAAATCTTCTAGAGTAAATGCAGTTTGGGAGTAAGTAGACGTATTTGATGAAGGTATGTCTACACTCAATTCTTTAACCAGCACCTGGTAATAGTAATATTTACATATGAATATTATATTATTCGGAGCTTGTCTGCTGGGACTATGACGAATTTACTCTGGAGATTTGCTAGAACTTCTTGCGAATTGAGGTTTCTCAGTACTGGTTTTGCTTGGGGAAGAGTACTTCTGTCAGTATGGCGGATTGTTTCAACGACCTTGCTCTTGGTCAGGTCCAGCCAATCAGCGAGTACTGTAGGTTCAACTTTTTCTCGCTTAGACCAATCAATAACGTACTGTTCCAATGCAGACAGGACTATCTTCTGGCCGGCCTGCAGATTTATTCTTCTTGGCTCTCTATATTTAGGTCCTTTCATCAGGAGTAATTTCAGATCCTTATCACTCACCACATCAAGGTCACCAGTCACAATATGTTTGCATGGTGTATAGATAAAGTTCGACGATTCACAATCACAGTCATTTGGTGGAGATATAAACTGGATAAGTTATCCATAAATTCCTGTTGCTGCCCCACATTCTTTGACAAGGGCCCCTCCCCGTAAAACCCTCCACCGTTCACTTTCACTTCATATTTTCCAGCGATGACTCTCGCAAACTTTCAGAAAGCATTTGCAGTCAGTTTCTACATGCTATTATGTTCCTCATATATATGTCTTCGTTACTTATTTATCTCTTGAACTCACCTACACACAGTACTCCGCTTCCTTTGTAACCCTCTCTACATGTACAGGTGAAGGACCCCACGTTGTTCTCACAGTCAGCGTCAGTGTGACAGTTGTCTGTCTCTGTGACACACTCATCAGCATCTTCAAGGAAAATAACAAAGGTTCAGGGATAAATTCAAATGCTGACATGAAGTCATTACTAGAGTTATTTGCCTTTATCCCCAAATGATATCTGATAACTGAGAAAATACTCGTGCTTCTGAATAACATGTTGTTTACCAAATGTAGATACCCAACACCGTTGAAGAGATATTGGAGTTTGAACTTTAAATCTGATATTGAGAGATTTTATGCAAATGAGATTTGGTGATTGGAGATATGTAAGAGGTGGGAATGTGGCGACTAAAAAGACAACCATATGACTCCACTGGCAAGCTTCTCTATGCATCTCACATTCAGATTCTAGACTACGGAGGATTCTTGGACGTAGCATTAGTATTTCAGCCGCGCATTTATTGCAGATTTTCATGTAGAGACCATGGGGTAATCACATGGTCCCTCACACAGACTTAAATGGAATTAGATACGCTAGCTCGGGAGCTGTGATGACAGATCCGCTCAAATAACTAACTCATCTGATATTAACGAATGAGCATCGATGGAATAAACACCTCACCCAAGTGAACTCAATATAATGAGCTAAATGTATGTTGGAATATTCATAGAGCTAAGAGTCTGATCTTTTTTAAACTTATAATATTGCTTATTTATAGCATTATGCAAGCAATGATCTTCGCTTTTGGAAAAATCAAATTTAACTTTAGGAAAACTGTTACCGTATAAACAGGTTACTAAGGGTTTTATTTTGGAAATTGCAAGGGCTATGAAATCTTAATTACTGAATATACAGTAACAAAACTCTATTCATATTCATTAAAATTCTTTTTACATTATTCGCTAAAGCATAGCCTAAGTAAGAGTACATAAAATATTTAGAGCACGGGGTTGAATCAGATAGAGCTTAACTAGAAATGAGACTCACCGACACATCCATCTGGAGTAGCTGTGTACCCGTCTTGACAAACACAGACATAGGCTCCCTTGGTGTTTATACAGTTGGCGTTATCACCACAGTTAGCTTCCCCATTCTCACATTCATTTATATCTACCATAAGAAACCACAAACCGAGCCATTAGCATTTGTATTGTTAGTTAACTCAACGATGTTATAAAATATCCACAATTGCATAATTGCATTAGTGGATAAAGGAAAGAATTGAATTATTCTACTGAATAATAATATAATATATATATATACTTCCTTATATGCAGCAACAAGCCTGATTACCAAAAAGCCCATTATATAACTGCACAACGGTACTGTACCGGTGTGATGGCTAAGAAGGCCCTGGTGATTAGTGTCTCTTTTCATATTCTTTTCTGTTGCAACCAAGGACGGACACTTATCCCCAATATGGAAAAGAAGTGTCCTAGCTGGGTTAGAAGATAGGAGGCGGACACTCTTATCCGCTGGACATTCCTAGCCTCCACACCGGTTCCAGGTATTCGTCCATCATCCATCAAGATTGCTAGATATATTCTCGTGTTCCTGAGGTACGTTTACCCTCATTTTCTTTACCCCCATTGAGTGACGAGGGTACTGTTTATTATTGGTCTGGTTGTCTGTCCGTCTGCACGACAAGAAGCAGCTATTGGAGGTGTATCTCACAGCAAGTTTTGAGCTTATATTGAAACTTAAGGAATTAATATTATACCTTGAAGGCATTTGGTTTCCATTCTGTGAACGCCTTCTTAGCAGATTTCATAACCTTTCAGAATCATTGTTCCCTCCCTCTGAATGGTGAGGATTTGCTAGAACTATTGCTTTGTTGTAACACTTCGAATGCAACACCGTTTCTGGAATCTTTCCATAGAAAGAGAGACTCACAGATGTTCAATGAAAATCTGCTTTGTTGTAGCACTTCGAAGGCATCAAAGTTTCTTAGATGTTTTTCCACAGAAAAGTAAACTCCCGGATGTTCAAGTATAACTCGAAATCTGAACATTTTGAGACGTATTTACACTAGCATAACCCATCCTACGGACGGGGGAAGTGCATATATGGGAGTTTATTTTGTCAAAAAATCATTTTCCTTTATCCCCTCACTATCCACTTTTCTTTTTCAAATATTATTTTTCTGCAATTATATTATTAAAACCTCACCAGAATATAATTGATGGATAGTGATTGATTCAATATATGGTCTATTGTTCTACGTCTGACGTCACCCTCCTATCTCCTCTGAACCAAGCAAAGATTCCTTCCAAGATGACAGATTGAATTACACATGTTATCCGCTGGTTCGTTTTATATTTCCGACCCTCAGTGGGAGTTAAATGCACTGACCATGTTTTCTTCAGGCTTGAATCAATCGCTCGATCCGATCCATAATCCTGTCCTAAAGTTTCAAGGCCGTTCGAACAAAATATGTTCTCGGTCCTTTTAAGCTCACCCTAGTAACCGTGCAGGGTTCTTGACAGATTATCATGACCTATTCGCCCGCTGTGTTCGTTTAATGGCGACAAATAGGCTCAGATATGTTATAGTATGTATCATGATTATTCTGTATGTTGTTTCATTACAAGCGTCTGGTCCGTCATTCATAATTCAGCCGTCGTCTATTAAAGAATATCCGCATCCATAATCCAAAGATCTATTCCGTATTCCATATAACAGTATTAGCACCAAAACATGTCTGAATGAACGCGCAAAATTTAAGTCTGTCTTATTTCAAAAGTTGTAAGAGTAATTTAAGCACGATTGTTTTTGCCCAATTAATCACCACATTGACACCTTAATAAAGTGTAACAACAGTCAACAATGGTTAATACCAAGAGTATCTACCGCGACACTGTATCATTTGTCGGTATCGAGCCCGCATCTTGTTGATAAACTTGGTCATTTGCGATATTTTTTCATCGGTTTTATGATCAGGATACGAGTTCGACGCTGAAAAATGATAATGTATCGCGATGAACCATTGTTGACTACTGTGGTACTTTATTAACATGTTGGCTTTGTGACTGAGTGACCGGTTGCCTGTAAAAAATCGTGATTAAGCTTTTCTTGCAACTTTTCAGATGCGCCCGACTACCTATTTAATATCGGCTTGTTCAGCCCAATGATATGTGAGAAGTTTCAGCGCAATCGAGCATATATCTTGGGCAAATATGACGCTAAATTTTGGGGAGACTTACTTTCGTCGAGGTGTTTATTAGTTTTCCCACAGTGATCACAACAAATTCCTGAAGAACTTACAGGACCGTACGACCAAAACTGTGGCCGTAGGGGCCGATAAAACAAACTCTAAAATTATAGTAAGATTACAATTGGACAATGAATTTCAATTGACTCGGTAGTAAAGAACTGTTCCTTACCCACGCAATTTTCTCCCTCTTGTTTGTATCCCTCCTTACAGTCACATATGTAACCACCATCTTGATTGACACAGACTCGCATTGATGGACAGTCGTACGTTTGCGAGGCGCACTCATCGACATCTAGATAGGATGTAATGATTGATACATTTGAATAATTCATATCATAGGAAGCATTATTTGGAAGTACATAAAACCGGCTTGCCATAACTTGCATGCTGTAGATATATTCAAAGAAAGTATATGTTATTGGTGACTTTATCCGAATCAGATCAGCTATACCCATTGTGCATCTTTAAATACAGGCACTGTCAGTAACTTAATATCATAAACTGAATATAGCTTGTGTACAATGCGAGACTTACACAATAGGGTAGTGGATGAACCAGAAGTTCCGGATAGTGACTGGTCAGCTGGGTTTGAATGGTGTGAAATGGCCCCGCAGGCCAGGTAGGGTCAAAACTTTATTTCGGAAAACTGTTTACCTATACATTGTTTGCCGTTTCCCTCGTAGCCCTCGTTACAGGTACAGACGAATCCTCCTGTAATACTGTCACATTTGGCAAAGTCACTACAGTCATCTTGACCAGTCTTACACAAATCAACACCTGGTGAATACACAGTTTACGCATTGTAATAATGTAGTTACGTAACAACATTAATTTTCAATTTGAATGTTTTATCCTATGGGCTCAACAGATGTGCATACATAAAAACACATCCGAGGTTCATGAATGCTCCAGGACAAACGCTTGATCTATGTTACTAAAATCTATTAGTTCTGTTCACAACTTGTCACTGATCTTGTACAAATATTTCTGAACAATAAAACCAGGATACACAGACACTGAGGATGAAACCTTGAAAACTCCAATCTAGAATCATTGAATATCAACAACTTACTCTTGCAGGTGAATTCTCCATCTTTGACGAAGCCAAACTTGCAGACACATTCATACGCTCCATCGTTGTTGCGACAGTTGCTATTTGAGGTGTCACATTGGTGACCTCCTCCGTTAGTTGTGCTCGGTTCACACTCATTCAAGTCTAGAGAATAAAGGAAAATTAAAAAAAAATAATTAATATAAAAAAAACAGATGGCGAGGTCATAATTACTCACCTATTCTGCAAAGCCGGCTTTGCCTGTAGATCGAGCTCTTATGTGGCTACAGCAGAAAACAGTTTCATATAGTCGAGGGGTGAGATAACTTCAACTTACAGTCACAGCAATTGATCCCCTATCATCACATTGCTTTGCTTTTCTCAGTGAAAGGCAAAATTTACCAAATTATATTCGAGGTTTGAAAACGTAATTTGTAATTCAAATTTTTTACTTGGTTTTAATCTTCATTTCGAATCCAAAGTGTATTCAAATTGAAATTTATTCGAAGGACAATTAAAACTCAAAGCATCCAAGGCTGCTAAAAACAGAGAAAACAAGCAGCCAGAGGATGCTAGGTCCCCCGCCAAAATGGCAGCAATATTTATAAGCGCTGTCGGTTTCAGAAGATATTCATGAGGATGGCAACAGCTACTTCACAGGCGTAAGAAGCAGAGGGGTCTTTCCACCTTCCCAGGTTTTGAGATCAACTCCGAATGGCTGACTGAATGTTGATTGCTACTGTAATATATTTTCTTTACCATGTAGCATGAAAATTATGTAACTGAAATGCAACCCCAAGAGACAACTCATGGCATATTATCTGCAAACTAAATTTGACAAGAATATGAAGGCATCCTCAACCTATTGCCCAGAAACCAAATTTAGACTTTGCCACAAGGAGTCACCACCTGTACATGTAGGTGCAAGCAGGCAAAACACAATCCCAAATGACATCTCATGTCATGGTATCGGCATATGAACTTTGAGACTCTGAAGAGGGGTCCTCAAGTTATTGCCGGTACTAGATGCCCACCGGTGTTCATGTTATTTGGGGCGGGTCACATATGAATACAAAATTTGAGAATAATCTGATGAGCAGTTGCCAAATTATTGCCCGGAAACAAATTTTTCCACCAGGAGACGCCACCTGTAGGCAGAAGCGGAAAAAATACAATCCCAAGGAACATGGTATCGTGGGGACATCTGCATACCAAATTTGAGAAGAATCCGATGAGGGTCCTCAAGTTATTGCCCAGAAACCAAATTTAGATTTTGATACCAGGTGACGCCACCTCTAGGCGCAAGTCAGTGAAATGCATTATCAAGCGACGGTACATTCTTACAAAATTTGAGAAGAATCCGATGGTCACAGGTCAGTTCCCAAGTTATTACCCGGAAACGAATTTGTGATGTTGCCACCAGGTGGCGCCACCTGTGAGTGCAAGTGAGCGAAAGGCAATCCCAAGCAACAGCTCCTGTCATGGTAAATGCATGCCAAATTTGAGAAGAATCCGATGAGCCGCAACGTTTCTCATGTTACCCAGAAAGTTATCACTTGCAGCATGGAATAATGGAATGAACTCTAGTGGCGCCACCTCCGGGTGGATTTTGCTGAAACGCATCACCAACGGTGTTTTGTTGCAGGGAATGCATTTACCAAATTTCGAAGAAATCCGACAAAGCATTTAGGAGTTATCGCTTACGCAGTATTTGCACGGATATGCACTAAATACTGGAACAAGACCCAGTGGCGCCACCTACAGGCGGATCTTGCTGAAACGTAATACCAGCGACGTCTTGTCGCAAAGAATGCAGATGCCAAATTTCGGAGGAATCCGACAAAGCATTTAGGAGTTATCGCTTACGCAGTATTTGCACGGACATGCACTAAATATTGGAACAAGACCCAGTGGCGCCACCTACAGGCGGATCTTGCTGAAACGTAATACCAACAGACGTCTTGTCGCAAAGAATGCAGATGCCAAATTTCGGAGGAATCCGACAAAGCATTTAGGAGTTATCGCTTACGAAGTATTTGCACGGACATGCACTAAAGATTGGTACAAGACCCAGTGGCGCCACCTACAGGCGGATCTTGCTGAAACGTAATACCAAGAGACGTCTTGTCGCAAAGAATGCAGATGCCAAATTTCGGAGGAATCCGACAAAGCATTTAGGAGTTATCGCTTACGAAGTATTTGCACGGACATGCACGGACATGCACTAAAGATTGGAACAAGACCCAGTGGCGCCACCTACAGGCGGATCTTGCTGAAACGCAATACCAAGAGACATCTTGTCGCAAAGAATGTTGATGCCAAATTTCGGAGGAATCCGACAAAGCATTTAGAAGTTATTGCTTATGAAGTATTTGCACGGACATGCACGGACACATAGAAGCAAGACCCCAGTGGCGCCACCTACAGGCGGATCTTGCTGAAACGAAATACCAAGAGACATCTTGTCGCAAAGAATGCAGATGCCAAATTTCGGAGGAATCCGACAAAGCATTTAGAAGTTATTGCTTACGAAGTATTTGCACGGACATGTCCGTGCATGCACGGACACATAGAAGCAAGAACCATTTTAAAGTCCCCGGCCGCGTTGCGGCGGGGGACAACAAGACCCAGTGGCGCCACCTACAGGCGGATCTTGCTGAAATGTAATACCAAGAGACGTCTTGTCGCAAAGAATGCAGATGCCAAATTTCGGAGGAATCCGACGAAGCATTTAGAAGTTATTGCTTACGAAGTATTTGCACGGACATGTCCGTGCATGCACGGACATATAGAAGCAAGACCCCAGTGGCGCCACCTACAGGCAGATCTTGCTGAAACGCAATACCAAGAGACATCTTGTCGCAAAGAATGCAGATGCCAAATTTCGGAGGAATCCGACAAAGCATTTAGAAGTTATTGCTTACGAAGTATTTGCACGGACACATAGAAGCAAGAACCATTTTAAAGTCCCCGGCCGCGTTGCGGCGGGGGACAAAAAGAAGGCGATTGAATACATGTGAATAATGTATATTGTTGAAATTGAAAACAATATTCTTTGGATTGGTTTAACTGCATGATTCGTCTTCTATTCAACATTATGCAACTTAATTTCACACCAAGCCTCAATTTCAGTTCAGAGGTCATGAAAGAACAATAAGTAGTATCAAAGTGAAATAGGACACTTGACTATCGAACAATGTTTCTCATAGCAGCTTCTATATATATATTTCTCATATATTTTATATTTTGTCTTCAAAGCTGAAGGCAACAACTTGTCGGTATGTTGAAGTTTGATGTTAGTCATATTTTGTGTCAATTTCCAAGATGTACTATATGTTCCAACCATGCAAATCGAGGAAGCTGGTGCCGAATGAATGACTCCTACTTCTACGATGAGTTTGGACTAGCAAGTTTTAAGCCAATACCCCGAGAGAAAAAAAATCATTTCCTATGCATGACACAGAAACAGTGGATTCAACAAAGGTTGTGAAGACTGCCGCTGTCAAGATAAGCATTATTATTTCTGACTACAGGTCGATTATTTAAATTAAATTTTCGTGAAATATCGAATAAACTGGGATATTTACCATTATATACAATACAACAAAACTGTGATATTTACAAATGTATATAATTTTTATTGATAGTGCTATTCTGACGACTAAGGATTTTAGAATTTTAGATAGAATTTGTCGTAAATTCATAATTGAGTACACCACACGTTTGTAACTGGCAAATTCGTCCTCCATATTTTATACACTGTTTGAAAAGTTACAATTGTCGAGGAAATGGATCAAAATCAACCTGTGAATATAGAATCGTCAAATCCCTGCCACTTGGTCAGTTCACATTTCGTGCGAAAGATGTCCATACATGCGACGCGACTCTATCAAACATTCTTTCATTCTATTCAGAGGTGCTGTAATCAACACACTACCCCTTGGGATGATGGAACGTCAGTAATTACCCATAAGCCACTCTAATCTTTGAGAAGCATCCCAAACAGGGAACCTTTCCATGTTTAAAAACGAAAACTGAAGTTTAAGGATGAACGATAACCATCTTAACACAGCAAGGAAGCAATCAGAGATTGCTCAATTGTATGCCCCACCTTCCGCTTTAATCTGACACTGCTCCGCCATTGTTCTGTTCTGCATTGGTCTGTGAAGGCCTAATGTGGCTAATTATAAAAATTCTGTTTCAGTCATTTTTTTCGGCATGCCTCGCATAATACTTATTCCAAGTATCGACCAACAAGTAATAATACAATGTTTCGATGCAAGATGGTCACCCGGGGCTTTCGCCAAATCCCAAAATGTGACCTGGTTATGAGATCTACATTCCTTGGGAGTATATTGTGGTGAAATTATGAAGCGATCGTGAACTTTGAATTTTTCACCCAATTCACTCTTTGAGGCAATTTCATACTCCAGGACCTATGTGGTCTGATTTTCCTGGTCCAAATCGGTTATGGACTGAGATCCAGCCTGGATAAATAAATATATCCTATTCACTTAGGTTTGATCAACAAAGGGCCATAACTCTTGAAAATATAACCGAAAGCAGAGAATCTTCACGCTGCACAACTATGAGGCATTGACCCACATATCATGCAAATTCCATGCTTGTCCATACAATATTAACCGAGATCCAGCCCGGACAATTCCCAATTCACAAAGATTTCAAGAACAAAAGGGCCATAACTCTTGAAAATATATGGGAAACGCGGAGAAACGCCACGCTGCACAATTACAGGGCACTCACCACATATCCTGCAAATTCCATACTTGTCCATACAGTATTAACCGAGATCCAGCCCTGACAAGACCCAATCCACAAAGACTTGATGAACAAAGGGCCATAACTCTTGAAAATATACGCGAAACGCGGAGAAACTTCACGCTGCACAACCACAGGCCACTGACCACACACCCTGCAAATTTCATAATTGTCCATACAATATTAACCCAGATCCAGCCTGAACAAGCTCCCATTCACGGAGATTTCAGGAACAAAGGGCCATAACTCTTGAAAATATACGCGAAACGGGGAGAAACTTTACGCTGCAAAACTGTGGGGCACTGACCACATATCATGCAAATTTCATACTTGTCCATACAATATTAACCAAGATCCAGCCCGGACAAGTCCCATTCACAGAGATTTCAGAAAAGGCCATAACTCTTGAAAATTATACCGGAACTCGGAAAAACTCTACGCTGCTCAACTACGAGGCACTGGCCACATTCCATGCAAGTTTCAATCCTGTCCATCAATTATTAACCAAGATATCGCGCGGACAAGAAATTCGGACGGACAGACGGATGGATGGACAGACGGACGGATGGACAGACGGACGGACAAAGCGATCGCTATATGCCCCCCCCCTCTAATTAGAGGGGGCATAATTATCTATATATATTCATATGTCACATAAATACTGACACCGAACTCTTTAAATTAACCTATGCACTTACCATCGCAAGCATTGATGCCATTGCCATAGAAACCTTTCTTGCAAGTACAGGTGAATCCATCTTCTTTGGAGTCACATTTGGCATTTGGATGACAATTGTGGGTGCCAGATTGACAGGCATCAACTCCTGTGAGGAGATGAAAGATTTAGATACGAACATCTATAGTTTTTGATTAGATCCATTACTACTGATATGAACTTAATCAGAGACCACGGAACTGAACTGAAGACCATGTAACAACAACATGAATAGATGACGGACAACACGTTACTAATGGATTAACCAATTATTGAAGCTTGCATTGAACGGAGAATCTTAAAAGTGGCATTCTAGTGCTCATTTATCAACATGTCGGCAAAGCCATACATTCTGCTGCTGATGACCAAATCTGACAGATTTTAATCTACTGAATGAGATTTAATAACCGTGAAAATATCCTACATTTCAGAACACTTACTCTTACAGTCATGTCCATCCCCTTCAAATCCTGGTCTACAGGTACATACAGCCGCGCCATCTTTGTTTGTACAGACAGCGTGTTCGTGACAAACTCCTGGCTCATCACAAGGATTGATCTCTGACAAAAAACAACAATATTGAACATAACAAGAATGCTAAATTTAATGTTTTGACACAGGATATATGCTATAATTTACTGCAATGATATCTGTATCTTTCATTAATAGAAACTGACATCAGAACTCATCCAACTGAGATGAACAAGGATAGGCCAATAAGGATAAACCATGCACCAGAAATTCAGGTTTTATGACGGTTGAGACAGTAATCGATTTGCGAAAATAAGATTTTACACTGCTTTCACCGCTGTGGGACATCCCTTGCATGTGTTGTAATTTTTACCTGTATATGGCGAGATTCTGCTGGTGAACGTTTCGTCCCCGAGGCCCGCGCCCTGTACAGACCAGCTTTTGGTCTTTGATATATGTTGGCATTGTGGGAAGTTGATGCTGGGTCGACATCGGGCCTTACAGACTTTTGTGTTAAATGCCGTCATTTTCATCAGAGGATTTCCATCATAGCTCTCTAGATTTGTATCTAATATCGCCTATGCCGTTGCTAGGGGCCGTGTGGTCAAGTTGCCACATGAACATCACCATCGCTTCATATATTCCGAAATAAATATTGCCTCGGGCGTGCTTGTTAACTCTGCAGATATACATCTTGTAATTCCTGAAACTTGAATGTGTGAACTCTGATACAACCTACCTAAACAAGTCATTCCGTTGCCCTTGTATCCCTCGGAGCATGTGCAGGTGTAGCTGCCCTCGTTGTTCTCACAGTCAGCATAATCGCTGCAGTCATTATCGTACTCCTCTCCACATTCATCTACGTCCACACAGTCCTCTTCGTCAAACCGAAAACCGCTGAGACAGCCACAGGTAGAAGAACCGGGTAAGTTGAAACACCGACTATTAGCTCCACAGTTAGCTGTGCCCATCGTACACTCATTGATATCTGTCCATGTGGAAAAGAAAGAATAATAATAATAACTCAATTCACACTCAGATCTCACCATCTGCGGAAACCAAATAAAAAAATTATATTCATTGTCAAGAGATTTGAAAAATCTATCAACCAGGAAATATAAGAGTCTAGTCCGTCATTCAATATTCAGCCGTCTTCCATTAAAGAATGTCCTCGTCGTTATCTAGATCATGATGTATCTCCGTCACATTTTGATTGTGCCTGTTCATATAAACACTATGGGGATCTTGAAATGCGTGGGTTCTTATGGCCCCTAGCTTCGGGTTAAGCGAAATTAGACACAAGTTACAATACGTAACGCCATTGGTCTTGCACGCTACGCTCGTGTGTTGCTGTTAGCATGCGATAATTTGAGAAACCTTGAGTGGAGGTGCCTGGTGGTATAGCCCTGTTTTACAAGTTTCTGCAAAAAGTTTTGTGACGTGGATTCTAATCGTCACATTTAAGACAGGATCTAGCAATGCTACCAGACGAGATATTTATACGCCATATGCAGGTCCTCTGGTATATTACTGTCCAGATAGGGATAGTTTACGATGTCGAAATTGTAATCATCTCTTCTGTCGTAAAGTCGACAAGAGAGAAAGCCAGCTTCATTTTTATGTGGATATAGATCTAAATAACATGTGCCATTTGGGCCATCTGAAGTTTCCTTCAAATCCAATGAAAGTGGATATATATCCTTCTCTGCGTCATTTCTATAGAGATCTTCCTCAGCAAAGAGATCGTCTATATAGCGTTTCAATGCTATCTGAAGTCCGGAAATGGATTATCTTCCCTTCGTTGTGCTTCGAGTTGCCTTCCTCGGATTGCGGCGATTGCCAGTCACCTCCCTATACCATGGAACATGCTATCGTAAGAGTATAACATTTGATGAACTAAGAGAAGGGAAAGAGAAACTTAGCCTTCAATAATTTGTTTGCCGTTTCCACGCTGAACGGAAATCATCAGAGAGGGCAAAGGTAGTTTTAATGATGAAATGAAATTACCTGTACAGAGTATGCCGTCTCCTTCATAGCCCTCATTGCATTCACAGTAATAGGCGTGTAGGGTGTTATGACAAGTGGCATACAAGTCACAGTTGTTCATTGTATAATCTGCACATTCATCAACATCTGAATGGAGAAATGGATTATTTGGTAACAATGCAATACAAAAGGAATAATATACAGAATAATCTTCTGAATTTGACATAGGTATTTACAGAGCAGATATACATTTAGTTAAAAAATATGAAAGGATTTATATTTTACACACAAAAACAGATAGATACAAAACGTTAGGATTATTCTAAGAATATCGGCCTACCTTCCATGTGGACTCCTTCAAAATGCAATATGAAATAGAAAATAGATCAAATATGTCTTAGCAATTTGTATTAAGCAGAATTGCGTATAGTACAGTAAATGGTACGCGAGACAAGTGTTTGAGAGGGGCGCATTTTGTGAAAGATATTTTCCTTCTAAGGATTATTCATAGAAATCAGTCATAATTAAATGGAAAGCTCGAGGAATTGGAACTGAAATATAAAATGTAAAATAATAACAAGGTTAAGCTCACATTAAAGAACTCACCTGAACATGTTACACGAACATTTACTTCTTGATAATCTGTGTGAATTGATGTGTTTAATGGGAATAATCATATATATGCCGGAGCATTTTTATTCCACGATAACCAACTCTAGGGCACAGCCACTAGATACCACAGAGTTGAGATAAAATGACATCCAAGATGAGTGGAAGAAACATTGGTGTTGTGGTGTGGACAATGTGATACAACTAATGACGTCGCCTTTGTTACATCGCATGGAACAAAACTAACGTCACTTGAAACACCTATTTCACAGTGTTTACACAGTGTAGTCCATGAGATAGCCCCCCAAAAGTGCTCTAGATTTCAATGATTTTGCACCCCCCGGGGGAGTACATTTTCTATATGTCATTTTAAAGAGGAAGGTCTGCAGAATACCATGAGGTGTGTTGCCATCCTGAAAAAGTGTTTTGTCATAGCCTATAGCCCACTGAATGAGGTACCCCTGATTGCGACATGTGCATGAACACGCACGTTACATGCATCTGAGACGGTCATAATGAAGGGCAATGAATATATGAACTATTTGGCATAATTATCATCCCAAGCCCAGTGCAAATCGAAAAAGGTTAAGGACGAGACATGAGGTCAAGTTTTGTATTACTTCGAGTAAATATACCAGTTATTATCCGTCTTTCGGCATTAGATCCGAGATTTCATTTTTCCGCAGAATCGCGCTGATCTGAGTTTGTTGCGGCGAGATGGAGATAAATCGGTAGAACCTCACATGATTGATACATTTTCCTTGATTTCCGATATGACATCATGTTGGATGGTAAGTGTCAAGTTTAACTGATATTTGTAGTAAGTTATCAGCAGTCACACCATCGGCAAACAAAGAAGTGACAGGAGCGACAGAATAAGTAAACCAAACTGATCATGAATGGTTCGATTTCCGACGATATCAAATTTTATAATACGAGCAATCACAAATTACTTGTGCGAGCCCATAAACTAGTAGGCCTACACAATGTGTTGACACATATCACAGGTATACTAGGCTCTAGAAATAAATGAGTCAGTGAGATACTTAACTGGATATATTGTCATAGGAGAATGTATCTATAGCCTACGATACAAAATTTAGTTGGGGGGGAGGCTGGGTGTTATATCGAGTGGCGTTTGGTAAGATTGGGTGCGGGCGAAAAAGGGCAGTGGATGTCATAGTATTTAGTCGTGGGCCCATGAATATTTCGACACCTCGTGAATAAGGAAAGTAGTGTTAATTCATATATTGACAAGTAGGAACGGTGTTATTGCAGAATTTGGATTTAATACAGAATCGAAATTCGGATCGAATTGTCTACATCATACAGCACAGAATGAGGCTTTGCTACCTTCTGAAGAAAGCTGTGGATAAAAACTCAAGAGACCAGCTTTGTGATTTAGAGCATATTCGTCATCTTAAACGCCAGGCATCAATAACTATGAATGATTCCAGATGGAGACTGTGCACAAAAACTCCTGAATATAATAGTTTTGTTTTTTTCGCATTGCTGGAACAAATCTGACAAAAAATGCCCTTAACCGAGAATGATCATCGGTCCAAATTTTTTCTCGATAAAACAAATATTTTGTGCGATTAAAATAGCTTTTAAATTTGTTACACAAAGAAAGACGTTTGTATATTAATATTTACTGGTGATGCAAGGCAGTCATCTCCTCACATACATGTAGTAGCCGGGCGTCGCTTTATAGATCAGCAACGATTAATGTGCTACACTATCTCACTATTGATCACAAAGGCATGACTGTCAGAATGAGAATGAAATTTACATTGTGAAACATCAATACCAAAATTTTGTAAGCATTGTTTTTTGTCATCCTGTAATGAATATTTGGTGAAGTCTAAAACAACAAATTCATACACAAACACTAGAAATGATTGTTCGGTTTACCAGAGGTTAAACGATGTGAGAAACTATGTTGTGGCTCGCATTTTGGGTGAAACAAAAAGGACAAAATTCTGAACTCGAGGATCGACTGCTGACATCGTAGTTACACACAGATTAGTAGTATATAAACGGCATATTGACTCTACTTGACCTACTTTCGAGGAGGTCACGTGGCGATCACATGATCAGGTGGTCAATGTCACTATAGTTCCGGCGGAATGACCAAAAAGCTACCTCCGAACACAGAAGAGTTTCAATTTTTGCAGGGAATGTATTCCTCAGCGGTCTGGTGGTAATGCGGTCTGCTTCCGCGGACAGAAAGTAGTCCCAATTACGTGGGGAGCCGGGGGAAATTTCTCCAGGCCGCTAGGGGCCCCTAGTGGACCAATTGGGTCGAGTGAGGTATCCCTGCTCCTTCAGGGCTATCCAGTCATGGGTGTTTTCACAGAAAAAAAAAACAACAAATAAAATAAATAAATCAATAAATAAAAAGCGGAACACGGACTCCTACAATTATATGTATTCTACAATATTCGGGAAAATGCCTATATGGGGTATGGGGTGGAGGGTCATTTTGTTTTTTGCATGATTCTATGGGTTGTTTGGTCTTGTTTCCTTCATCTCACCACGAAAAACACGATGGGAGGGGTCTCGAAGTGAAGCGGTGAAATTTTTCGAAAAGTACCGGGTAGGTCTGTATATAGGCCCATATAGCCCCATACTGGCTTTGGGGGTATAGGTCCAACCTGGAAATTTTTTCGTGGATTTTACTATTTTTTGTTTGGTCTTATTTTTCTCGTCTCGCCACAAAAAACACGATGGGAGGGGTCCCGGATCTAAGCGGTGAAATTTGTCGAAAAGTACAGGATAGGTCTGTATATAGGTCCATATAGTCCCATACTGGCTATGGGGGGATTGGTCGTCCGATGGTGGCGTATGAGGTCTTATTTTGAAGCTCTCTTGGAGGAGCATCCGACGGGACTAATGTATCTTCCGTTTCAATACTCTGCGTATAGAAAGCAGGCATTCTGGGGAATATGTGGGGGAGTGTTTGGGGTAGAGATGGACCACTATGGGTCCAAATGGGTCGTGGGAGGTGTCGAAGTGAAGCTTTTGTGGGGTAGAGTCAGAATGGCGTGTTTTTTATTGCAAGTCCTGTCAATCTGCGCATGCGCAGTTGGGTGTAGTAAGTGAAGTGGTCATTTTGTGGGGTGCATGGTGGTGTGTTTGGGGTAGAGATGGACCACTATTGATCCGAATGTGTCGTGGGAGGTGTCATTTTGTAGCTCTCGGGGTGTAGACACCGATTTGAGGGCTGTCCACAGCATCTGTGACGTCATCGGTGACGTCATCAGTACGAGTAGTAGCGAAAGTGGGCATTTTGGGTAAGTGGAGGAAGGCATTTGGGGTAGGAATGGACCACTATTGGTTCGAATGTGTCGTGAGAGGTGTCGTTTTGTAGCTCTCGTTTTGTAGCTCTCGGGGTGTAGACTCCGATTTGAGGGCTGACCACAGCATCTGTGACGTCATCGTTGACGTCAACAGTACGAGTAATAGTGAAAATGTGCATTTTGGAGGAGTGAAGGAAGGTATATGGTGTAGAGATGGACCATCCTTGGTCCGCATGCGTCGTGTGGGGTGTCATCTTGTAGTTCTGGTAGTGCAGACCACGATTTCAGGGATGTTCACGTCATCTGTAACGTCATTGGTGACGTCATCAGTAGGAGTAGTAGCGAAAGTGGGTAATTCGGGGCGGTGAAGGAAGGTATTTGGTGTATAGATGAACCAGCCTTGGTCCGAATGCGTCCGGTGGGGTGTGCACTATACCATATCTTTGCTTTATTACGCCTCAGAATAGCTTGTTTGATAGCCGATTGGTCAATTGCCATCCCATAAATAGTTCGTATTATGGCAGCTACACACCTAATACGAACAATCACGTGTTAACGTTACCATAGTGGAAGGTGAAATTGACGTAGCCTGTCCTTCAATGCAACGTCACAAAGCCGACACGTCACAAAACGAAGAGCTAAGTCGTATCAATGGCTTTTTGATGTTGCGCCTCAACGTTTGCTTTCAACCCAAAGACATTGTGGGCATGCGCGACTCTCTCGTATTAGGTCAGGAAATGTGAATCAGTTGAAGTTGTCTTACGAAAACAAACCGCATTTAATCGTTGTTGTCGCATTTTCGGCTTAAACAAAGGCTCTTCGGCATAATAAAATCATTATGATGTTTGTTTGAGGGGGCATACGAACTATTTGCATGGTCAGTGTGAGGAATTCTTATCGGTCTCACCTGACGGCTCGACCGATAACAATTCCCCACATTGACCATGTAAATAGTTTGTATGCCCCTCAAACAAACATCATAACTGATAGTATTATACCATATCTGTGCTGCATTATACCAAATCTGTGCTCTATTATACCATATCTGTCCTAAATTATACCATATTTGTGCTGTATTATACGATACCTGTTCTGTGTTATACAATATCTGTCATGTGTTATAAAATATCTGTCCTGTATTGTACAATGTATGTCCTGTATTATACAATATATGTTCTGTTTTATACCAAATATGTGCTGTATTATACAGTATCTGTCCTGTATTATACCAAATCTGTGCTGTATTATACCATATCTGTCCTGTATTGTACCATATTTGTTCTGTATTATACAATATTTGTCCTAAATTATATCATATCTGTCCCGCATTATACCATATCTGTGCTGTATTATACCATATCTGTCCTGTGTTTACAATATTTGTCATGTATTATATCATATCTTTGCTGTATTATACAAAATATGTCTTGTATTATACAAAATATGTCTTGTATTATACAAAATATGTCTTGTATTATACCATATCTGTCCTTATAACAAATCTGTGCTGTATTATACCATATATGTGCTGTATTATACCATGTCCTGTGCTGTGCAATATATGTTCTGTATTATACACTATTTGTCCTCTATTATACCATATTTGTCATGCATTATACTATTTCTTTGCTGTAATATACCATATCTGTCCTGCAATATACAATATCTGTGCTGTATTATACCATATCTGCCCTGTATTATACAATATTTGTCCTGTGTTATACCATATATGTCTTGTATTGTACCATATATGTCCTGTATTATACCATATCTGTCCAGTATTATACCTTATCTGTGCTGTATTATAATCGGGGGAGGTATCAATGTGAAGCACTCGTGGCGCCTATTGGAGGGGCTGGGTCGTGGAAATGACGTCATTCTGCAAATGTGCAGTTGTGGAGTAGTAGCAAAAGGGAAGTTTCGGAAGTGTACAAGGGCACTATATCACAGAATATAGCTTTAATATTGAGGTCATGTCCTGTTGGTTTGCATACCTCTCCGATCACAAATAAATGGGATAATTCAAAATTGTGGAGATGCCGAAAGCTTGCTTTTACCGTCATTTTTGCTTCAATATTGCGTTCCTTTCTTACATCACATCAGATAATTTAATAATAATGACGCTACTTGACGAGGCTTTTCCACATTTTGGTGTGTAAAGTCCGTATTTCGCATTTTACTTTTTCGGGAAATCCTAGTTTTGCACCTACCCCACCCATCACCTGATCGATCTCGTTTCAAGATGAGCCCTCACACGGCCCCTTATGACCGATATTTGCCCAACAATATCTTGAAAACGGACTGTTTCAAGATCAACTTGAAAACAGTCCGTTTTCCGCATTTTTTTCTCGAGAAATCCTAGTTTTGCACCCACCCAGCATGTTGCGTTACCGAAAGTTACCTCGCCCCCGATGTGACCTTTGATCCAGACGTTACCTCGACCGAAGGTGAGGTGATCAACGAACGTGACATCACCAGAAATGACATCATCCCACCCCTCAACAATCCTAAGAGATTTCGCCTTTCTATGCTACTGAAGGTATCACTGCAGTTATCTTGGATTTCTACCTTTTCTAGTGGAACTTGCCCCCAGCATATGTTGCGGCAAGTCGCCCACCTCCCTCATCTAGGCCCAAAGTCCAAGGATTTGTTTTATTTGGCTTCAGTTATGCAATTTTCAAGGAAATAAAGAGGAGTTAAGGATATTGATTATTATATCTGAACTTTTGACCTCTTCAATGACCTTTGACCTTCAAAAGTTGAGAAACAACTTGATTGGTGATGATGTGTGTTAACCTTGGTGGACGCTACGAGAAAATCGGGCATCATACTTACGTATGAAGCAGAGAGAGATCTACCGGTTTAAAGGCAAAATAATCATTTCAAAATTCCGATGTGAAAGACAGTTCTTCCAAAAACCGGGGTACCATTTTGCGCATGCGCAATGACTGTGTCAAAACACTTTGCCAGAGTGGCAACATGCCGAACTCTGTTCACCACATTCCAACCTTCAAATTGATATATAGAAAATGGACTCCCCAGGGGGGTGCAAAATAAACTAAATTTTACCACCCCATCTCATGGACTGTTATGGCGATTTCTCTTTTAAATACCAAAGACCTTGAGGCTGAATAAACTTGATCTCTATATTCACAGTTATATTTTTGGAGAAAAAACCCCAATTTTTTTCCTTCATACAAACCAAATGAACCAATTCTTTTCTTTACTAGATCCAGTTTAATATAATAGTGACAGTCACGGTTAAGCAAGGGAAGCAACTTAGTCAACAGTACAGCAAAGGGTGTACTTAATTGAGAGGAAGACGGATTGTTTTACTGTTGTACAGCTGGTCGTATCGCATCTCTTCAATAAATTTTAATGTATTTCGATTGTAACGTTTGTTTATCATGTTGTGAGAGTTTTCCACGGCCATTCATTTTATTTTTAAAGAGAACTTATTCCTCTGATATAAAAAAATTCATAATATTTTATTTCAGATCTTGGATCTGACAGAATGTGCTTGGAAGCACTGAAAGTGTTTTCTGATAGAAAATATACCGTCCATGTTGCGTCCTCTCTGTTATTTTAGGTATATATTAGTTTTGGTCAGTTTGCATTGAGAGTAATGCAGAATTACTAAAACACAGAAGTTCATATTCACAAATGTTCTGTTCTTCAAGAACCATCAAGGCCTTTGATTTTTCAAAGCTTTTTAATAATCTGTTTGCAGAGAGAATTATTATATACATTGTAATAACAAGAGTACTAACCTCCACACACGCCATTCTCAGCAGGTTTGCCATCCTCACAGATACACTCAAACCCCCCGTCATAGTTACTACACTCGGACTCTTCATCACAGTTGTTCAGGCTCGACTCCGCGCACTCGTTCACATCTGAACATCAATATAAAACAAATCAATACCAGACTTGCAATGTTTTTGTTTTCTAAACATTATAATTTAAACATATAAACTATACAAACTACAAGGAATCAGGCACAAGCGATCAATTATGTCATACATTTTTATCCGTGTTAACCGTATTCAATATTCAGTCGTCGTACAAGAAAGTATTTCCGCGTCAATAATCGAAAGACCTATTTGACGGTTAGCATCAATCCCAAAAGTGTATGAAACGGTTTTCGGCAAGACAGTTTTCTACGAACAGAAGCGGTCGGCAGTTTCAATGATGTCGGCAAGACGTGATGATGTTCCATGCATAAAATCCTAAACACTGGCCATTAGTCTCTATTCAAATAAATTCCAAATCGTTTCCATACTATATATCTCATGAACATCATGTAGATGCAAAACACATCATATTCAAACGGTCCTAGTGCCAGGTTGGGCTGAATTAGACAGCAGTCACGAAGCGTGGTCAGAGATCTTACGATCATATTTTTACCGCTAGTGTAGATATTTATCACAGAATTTGAGAAACGTTGAATGGATACGTTTGGTGGTAAAGCGCCGTTTGACAAGTTTCTGCTGTAATATTCTGTGGCGTTGATTACAATCGTTTGCACATAATCTAGCAAATGCTACCAAGCGAGATATGTATACGCCATATGCAGGTCATTCTGTGATATTGCTATCCAGAATTGGGTAGCAACGTCAAAATTGTAGTAATCTCTCTTGTCGTAGAGTCGACGTTAGAGAAAGCTTTGATCATTTTTGTAAAGGTATAGATCCAGATATTATGTTCCATGTGGTCTACGAACATGAAGTCAATTTTGATACGAATTTGCAAGTCTATGCAAACTTTTGGTGTACAACAATACCATCCCCCACCAAACCTGCAAACCAGCATTGCGATCCCAAAATCATTTTCTTCGTCTTCCAAGACTAAGGTATCGGTATTCCCCAACTTTAGACACAATTATTCCGTAAATATACTGGGTAAATAGTCCCACATAACAAATGGAAAGCAAATGTTAACAGATGGATAGATGTACAGTACTTGCTATCGTGTTATATGTCCTCGTCTAAAGACAGGCGCATAAAATCCCCTTATTTACGATGTAGTTCAATTTATTTAAGTGACTGAAATTCGAGGCAAAATGTTGGAGTGATTTTGAATGTTAATAGGGTGATTGAATTATTAGAGCATTTTCCGAAGCATTAAAACATCCCCTGAATACTGGAGCTAAGTGCAAAACAAACTTCAACTTCTCCCAGTGAAGTTCCCATGAAAGCAACGGAGTTCTAAGACTTTGTCATACCGTATAACATAAACTCAGCAAGAATACAATGCGGATGTCCCGTGATGAGAATACTGAGGACAGTAATATTCCAGTGGGACCTGTATATGGCGTATACATATCTCGCTTAGTAGCATTTGCTAGATCCTGTGTTAAATGTGACGAGTTCAATCAGCGTCACAAAACATTGTTGCAGAACTTATAAAACAGGGCTATACCACCAAGCGCCTCCACTCAAAGTTTCTCAAATTTGGCGATATATATCGCATGCTGATAGCAAAATACGAGCGTAACGAGCAAGATCTGTGGCGTTATGTTCACAACTTGTGTCTAATTCCGCTTAACCCGGGGCTAGGGGCCGTATGAACCCATATACTTCAAGATCCTCATGGTGCTCATATGAACAGGCACGATCAAAGCGTGACTGGGATATATCAGTCTCTAGATGAAGACTTTACAACGAATATTATGGATTAAGAATACTGATCAGCGATACGGATTTGATATTTTTGGAACATGATGATGTCTTGCCGGCATCATTGAAAACTGTTGACCGCTTCTCTCTTGCAGGAAACTAGACTATGTTTATGTATACTATGATTATCTTCTTTGAATTTACTGTTATATGGAATAGAGAAAAGATCTTTGGATTATAGACGGGGATATTATTTAATGGACGACGGATGAATTATGAATGACGGATCAGATGCTTGTAATTGGTAGCCATAGGAGGCATGAAACGACATAATTGTCCATGTGATGTCACACTGAGCTTAGGAAACAAGCCATTTCTTCAAATCAGGACTCCTGCAATTCTCAATGCCTTTTCTTTACAGATGCCAATCTAACTTTGGGACAAAACATTTTCAAAGTTGTTAGGTTCTGAAGTATTTTAAATACGTCTATCAGATCTATTTTCAAAATTATGCGGTATTTTCAGTATTACAGCACGGCCCGATTCCAAACTTTGCAGCGACGTCATGTCATAAAGGACGTCGTCTCCTGCGTCTCCTGCAGCTAAACATTCCGATCTCGGGACCACCCTATTAAAACTTACCCCTACACATGCCATCAACTCCCTCATAACCAGCGGAACACTCACAGATTACCTCTCCACCCAAGTCATTACATGTACCAGCATCGACATCTATAAACAATACAACAGTAATGTGAGCGATAATACTGAACAGTCTGCTGGACATAGTACACCCACCGCGGTGGAACAGGCATGTAGCACTTCCAAATCTGTTTGAAATGTGATGTAGGAGAATGCCAACTCAGTCAAACCCACGACAGATATTAAAGAATTGTGTCAAAATCAAACTTACGTTTTTTCAATACTACTTGTGCATCACATACATGTTGTGCCTGTCTAACTGGGATTATTTAAGTTGGTAAAATCTGCAGATCCTATAACCGTTACATCAAAACAAAATTAATTGAAGCCTATTATTACACAATATAAGTGAAGTCTTCACATACTTGTTCGAGCAGAATGGCATTACATTGCGGACTAAAATCTTCTGACAGTCCCGGGCAATATTCAAACCAAAGAAAGAGAGAAAACAACACGTTTTGTATTTATCCCATAATTAAAACATTACTTGTGCATATTTTGCCATCTCCTCGGTAACCAAAGTTACAGGCACATTGATAGGTGTCTTCAAGTAGAATACAAGCAGCATTGGGATCACAGATACTCTCCGTTAAACAGCCAGAGTCGCCTGAAAAATACAACATAAACCCATTGAGATGCTTATGCAGCAAGGTCAAACACCTGCATAGGATGAGCGAGTGAGTGAGTATGATTTAACGCCGTTTTCAACAATTTTTTAATCATACCACGAGGAGATTGAGGAAATAGCACTAACCACACTATCATAGAACATCCTAAATAACGAGTTATTGTATACTGAGAGAGAGGTATATCACCCAAAATTGGTTTTTCTCTCATCCCACTCCTTGGTGAAAAACCATCTTTCATATGTATCACGGAAATTGTAGAATAATGACGACACTTACGTCCACATGATTTTCCATCGCCTTGGAATCCCTCTATACATGTGCACATAAATCCACCAATCAGATCTTGACAGTCAGCAAAATCCGAGCAGTCATCAATTCCCAGCATACATTCATTGATATCTGAAGATGGAAAATATAACATCGCGTGAAAACATACACCATAGAGGTTCACGTCCCCCACAAGCGGCAACAGTTAATCTCTTTCATGAGGTATCTCAGAGAAAAGAGATACAAACCTTCCTCTCGCTAAAATGAAGTCTGTCCTCGAATATGAAATCAACCGATACATCAGGTTAGAAGACTGCCCAAACAACGAATATTCCATGTAGATATTTGAGAAATCCAAGATGGTGGCAGTGGCCATATTTGATCACACATTTTGGGGAAAAGCAAAACCAACCTTAGTCTTGCCGTGCATTGTGCGCTTTAGAATTAGCAAAATCTCCCACCTTATCCCCGACTGTTCCAGATCAGAACATGTAGTTTTCCACACCCAGACAATAACAACGACAATGTCCATGGTTATCGGATTCCTCCCTTTCAGGTAGTTTTCTGCACACACGTTTTCAGCTAATTTTATGCCAATAAATCTGCTAGTATGAATAATCAAATGGAATGAATCCATATCCGTTTTCTGCGATATCCGAAAACCGTCATTCACAACCTCGTTTGAGAAATAGCTAGAATGTTCTAGAGACCTTCAATCAATACTAGTATATGTATAATTCTGTTTAGTATTACTCCATGGTACCGTCAGTAAAACTCTCTGAACGAGGTTGGTTTATCTTCCATTTTCAATGGAAAAGATGAATGGTAGACCACTTTGGCCGCACAATTCTACAACCTGGAATTGTTATAAATTGATTGATAATTCAATGTACGACATATGAACAACAACAACACAAGCGAGGTACTGTGTATAATTTTGAATGCAGTTCAATTCAAGAATAAAAAAACAATGATTTTTCAATGCCGTGAACGACCTTTTTGTATTGTCCCGACCAGTCCCGGTTCTCCCGACACGATGGAAGCCCTGTTAGGTGAAACCATTCACAAATTGTATATCAATCGATACTTCCTGTGAAAATATATTGCCTGGATAACAAAATTATTACGGGATTTGGAATTCCGTCTGTGGCGGGTGGGAGACAATAACGAAAGGCAGTTTAGGAAATATCCCAATAGTCGTCAGGCAAACATTCATATTCCCTTAAACAAAACAGAAGAAACCTTCACCGTGTATATAGTGATCATAAGCAACGGGATGCTGCCTGAAACCTTTTGTTCCATGCGCGATTTTATTAAGGTTCCATTTCTTTGAACCTTACTAAAAGTGCTTCCTAAATTCAGGCTCAACTCAAACATAGCAATATTTAGAGGTCGATGCGAATCGACTAGGATACACTTATTTAACAGATTCCGGGGCCGTAGCCAGGATATCTTTAGGGGTGGTTCGCTTTCGTTCGGTGTATGAGCATAAGGGGCAAATAGGGGGTTTGATTCTCTCTGTAAGGGGGCATTCGTATGAGGCAAAAATATTTTTTTGCCAAAAAGAGGGTTTGCCAGAATCCAGAAAACTCCCCTAGCTGCGGGCTTGAGACTATAGCTGATACAGCTGTTATGTTGGCTTACTTTCACATGATCTCCCGTCTCCAAAGAATCCCTTGTTACAGGAGCAGGTGAATCCTCCTTCATAGTTAGTACATGTTGCCTCAGGATCACAGTCGTGAGTGCCCATCTCACACTCGTTCACATCTGTACAGCCCACACCGTCCCCTTCATAACCAGCCTTACACACACAGACCACATGAAGATCAGCGTCTGTCGTACAGGCAGCGTTGTCCCCACACCCACCATTTGCCTCATTGCATGGTGAGCCCTCTGAAAGTTGGATAGAAAAGTCAAAATGTTTATTAGAACCACATGCCTATCAGATAAAATATATAACAGTCATTCGTGCATTCTTATGTCCTTCAGCATATCAAAGGTGGCAGAAACGTGCATCTGTCTATCAACATATTTTTAGAAAGGTGAGTTGTCTCACCTTTATTATGCTATCTAGAAAATTTCTGATTTTAGGGTTGTCCGAAGTACACGTATAAAAATAGTTCCTAACTGTTTATTCTTTCTCAGACCAGAATAGTTATCCTTCAGTGGTTGACAGGCTTTGTAGGCCTATATATAGTCACTTGGCATGTACTTGATCCCTTACCTGTATTAAATAATACTCTGTTAATTGTTTTCCTTCAAGATATCAGATTAATACGCACTAGAGTATGGAAGCCTGCTATGGTCACTCTTCCAAACATTGACCTCAGCTTGGAGAAATACAGTTCAGGAGGCAACATGTACATGTGTAAATAGCTGCCCTACCATAGCTCTGGGGGCTGTACATGTATCTATGCTGGGTCAATGAGGAAGTCAAGCTGAAACTAGGTCATCACATGTACTGGTGTTAGATATATAGGTACATGTATGTAGTGAAAATAATGAATCAATTGAAGTTAAACTTAGAAATAATACTATCTGACATGTCTGAGAACTGAAATATTCTGAGATGGATGTCTTGCCACTTATTGTTTCATGCATTCATGTGTTCTAATACTTTCATTCAGTGCCAGTACTGGATGTACATATATGTATAATAGTATTACCACTACATATGGATCAGCTTGGTATTATGGCCAGTTTTTCATGTGTTTTTTGGGGGCTTTTTCAAACAAATAGATACTATTTTGAATTGAAACTCTGGAAAAGAAATCTGCTACTCAGGAAGCAGCTATTCTTTTGAGTTTTACTATCTCCACTATTGCAGTCAGTCAATCGATAGTCTCTGAAAATGATACTCGGGTATCAGTAGTTAAAACCTATTTTTCCTGTTAGCCATAAATTACAAAACACTAATTTACAAATGGAAGTACAGTGCAATAAAATCTAGATTATGCAAAGAGAAGTTCACTTGCAATGGATGTTATCTGTCCCAACCCTCAATCAAGCAACAACTTTTATCTTCTGAACCACCTTTCTATATATGCCCATGGGCCTAGTTACAATAAATGTTGAGTCGTCAGAGTAGTCAAATTAAACCACCTTGTTGAAAACATGCCCTACCAGAGAACGTCATATTATTGCAGGACCGAAAATGTTGTTACCTGGGGTGCAGGTGTATCCATCTCCCTTGAATCCTTCATTACAGTTACAGGTGTGCCCACCAGCTATGTTATTACACACAGCATCAGGACTGCACGGGTTTGAGTTACACTCCTCCACATCTGGAATAAAATACAATGTCAAGTTTAGTTATCAGATTTCAATAACTAAAATGAATAAAGCTTATGTGTATAACAGTTAATTCTCGGCCATTGAGGATAGTAATAATTATCTGAGTTCCCCTAAATTTCAAAGGAAGAATTTTCGTACAGAGGAGCCAGAGAAGGACAGATTACCTATTACCCACGTAAAACTCATGGAAACTCACACTGATGTGTCAATAACACTGAGCATGCTTTCCGCAGGTCTTATTCCATTGACAAATTGATACATTACTTTAAATGATTTGTCACAATCAGTCGATATATTGTGATCATTTATTTAGAAGAGGCGCAGCAGTGTTTACCACGACGGGTAACACACAAGACCATAAATGAACCTCACGCTGTGCAGTGTATGTATGTAATGAACTTTTACCAAACATTGCAAACTGCAGTTTGAATATTCTACAACTCTATTCCACATTCTATAATATTTTACAACACACTCCCACAAATGTCTCACAAAATACATTTGTTTTCGTATTTGTAATATAAGCTTCCGACAGGAAACAATCGCGGATTTCTACTGCGTGATACCCAGGTCATCTCAAAGAAATTACTACGTTGAAAGTTTGTACATCAGCATATTTTTTACTCAACACCTCAAGTATGAGTCAACTAACACATTCCTTTATACACAACTGATCAAGGAAGTTGTAGTCATCTCACAAAGTACTTTGGTTAAAAGACCCCGGAGTTTTCCGACACTGTGCATATGGATATCTGCTCTTTATTACTTACTACAGAAGTTGTATCCGTCACCGACAGTACCCGGGTTACAAGTACAGGTGTGTGACCCTGGAGTGTTCTGACACTGTGCATATGGATGACATGCTCCATGACGTAAACATTCATCAGTATCTGTTGAGAAACAATCAAACATTATAACATGTTTGCCTGTGAAGCTAGCCAATTTGCTCCATTGACATTGAAGAAATCACAGGAGCAGATTGTTAGTCAGATTAGAAAAATGTCCGGTTTCTCACTTAACATCCTTTTATGGTTGAAAATAACTGCAGTTCCAGTCACCAGAAATGGATCTCAGGCTTCAGTGTCACATGCCACAATACTGATTTGTGGATAGATCAATACCAGGACAGATAAAGAACTAGGAATATATCTATTTATCACCGATTCCTGTAGAACAATGGTCTGGTTGCTCATGTCATTGTGGATAGATATCTCAGATGAACCTTCAAAATGGCAATACACACCTGTACACCTGTTCTCTACCAAGTTGGCGAGGAACTCGTAACCATCATCGCATTCACATATTCTGTCCACCTTGTCCACACACAAACCAATCTCTCCACAACCACAGTTGTCATCTGACGGAGCTGTGAAATCAAAGTTATTCCTTCATTTCAGAACAATATTTGAAACTGTACCGTTTGTAAGATTAAATCCCAAGTAACTTATCTGAGAGCAGTACCAGTATTACAAGTCTGGAGAGCTATGCCATTTCACCCTTGTACCCGTTCACCACACAAATACACTTCTCTCGTTATATTACGGGTCATTGTTGAACAAGTCTCCGTCAGGTGCAGTTTTCATCATGTCCCAGATTAAGCAATACTTTGAAGACATTGTCTGTCTCCAGAGGGCAACTATTTTACAGTGTGGCTAATGAGGGACAAGTGTAATATACGTGCACACATTATAATGGTAATATGTTGGCAGTGGACAATTATAAGAAAAACCGCATTTGATGTAATAAAGTAACAAGTGATAATATTGCTTGGTGGAAAGTTCTTCGAGATTTGCTACATCGTGTACCAATATATGCGAAGTCATGACACCAAAACACTTACGAGCGAGATCACAGGAGATGCCATCACCAGAAAAGCCGGCAGGACAGATACAAGTGTATGATCCCTCAGTGTCCACACATCTGGCATACTCATGGCACTCCGCGTCACCTGTCGCACACTCATTCATGTCTGCAATGAGACGAGTAATTTTTTAAAATAGAAACACAAATATAGATGTGGATAATTTTACATTATTGTTAACTTGCGTACGAGGTCACCAGCCTTGGGATACAATGACTCGTACCCAAATCATCTCCAATAGGGTCCTGGATAACGTCCAAATCCAAATTTGGCAAAATCTTTCAAGAAATTTTGTTTTTACATATTTTAATAGGCAGACAAATGAAAAGCCTATCTAGCCATAGTGATAAAGGGGAGAATCCACTTTCTTGAATTCGAATGAAAAATAGCTATAACGGGATATCAAGAAGTTGACCGTTACCAGAGACAGAGATACCGCGATCAGTCAGAGAAAGAAACCTAAAATCTCATGGCACTATGTCACATGATACAAAGTTCAAAATAACTCCAACAGACACTTACTCTGACATGAGCGTCCATTGCCCTCGTACCCCTCATTACATTCACAGGTGGAGCCCTCCACCGGGTCATAGTCACAGACAGCGTTCACATCACACAGATCTGCACACTCGTCAATCGCTGTAATGATACAGACAGACACATTGAGACATGTAGTTCATGGCCGTTATATCATTAGTTATCAGAAGAATTTTGAAAGGGTGAATTGATTTTTCAGGCGATTGAGATCCAAACACTTGCAATCTCACAATCACTTTACATCTGATTATGGTTGGCTATGTTATCTCCAAGTGACCAGATATATAGATTCCCCATAGTGGTACTTTTGTGATTGGTTAAGCTATACCTTCACAGGAGGATTCATCTTTAGGTGTGAAGCCGGACTGGCAGACACAAGATTCTCCCTCTCCCTGTTTCTGACAATACTGTCCCTGACCACACACTTTCATACAGCCTGGCTCATTGGGCTCTGTACAAATATTAAAGAAGCATGAGGTAAGGCTTTAAAAAGAAATCTATACATTAACAGTATTTGTAAGCAACGGTGCTTCATGTTACCATTAATACATATATTTACATTCCTATATATTACAGTGTAAAACGGCTGGGATACGTCAGCCGACATACGTTTATAGGATGAGCGAGTGTTACACAGCCTGACCAATCGAATGACTAAACAAGCTGCAGGTATGATACGCTCCAGCAACGTTTCTCTCCGACTGTCGTTGATATTTTTACTAAAATATTGATTAAAGTAATGATTTAAAATATGTGGGAAAAAGAATCCCATATTAACTCGATCAAGAGATGAAAATTACCACTCTCGAGAAGGAAAATGCATCCCAATTTCGCCTGGCTGCTTGGCTGTGATATATTTCCTTCACATGATCAGGTTATATTATCACCACTCTTCATGACATTCTATTGGATTGTCATACAATTCTACTGCATCATGGGATACCCTCCAGTTGTCAAACTCTTGATTGGTCTATTCCTCATTTGGAAATAACTGCTGCATTTTCATTGGCTCGTGGACAGGGTCGATAAATTGGAAGAACATCCAACAAACCACAACATTTCTGTGAAGTTACCCGGATGGATAAATTTGACCAGATTACTAATGATTTCAAAATAATCAGTACTGTTATCACTCACCTACACATCGTCGACCGTCGCCTTCATAGCCTGGTTTACATTCACATTCATAGAATCCGTCTCCGTTGTTACATGTGGCCCGGCCTGAACCATCAGCTTTCATGTCACAATCATGGGCTCCTGTCTCACACTCATCAATATCTACAACGCAAACACACGATTTTCATTCTGTGATGTAAAATAATAAATCATGCAATAGCATATCAAATTCATCATCAAATTAAAGCAAAACATCTGAGAAAGAGCAATAAATGATACGGTATCAAAACTACACTCTCAGAAATATTCAGGGTATAATCCTGAATAGATCATGCTGCACATCCACAACTCAGTTTCAGGGATTTCACCAGAAATCCAGGGAATAATTTCCTGAATTTCAGAAAAAAGATCCCTGAATGAGAGGATTTTCCCTGAATTCAGACAAATTTACCACCCTGATTAGTAAGTTCCCGACACCTATTCAGGTTCGTAAAATCCCCTAAAATTCAGGTAATTTAGCATTAATTCGTGGATGATATACCTTAATTTCAGGAAATTATCCATGGATTTCAGGTAAAATCCCTGAAATTGAGTTGTGAATGTGCAGCCTGATCTACTGAGGATTATTCCCTGAATATTTCTGAGAGTGTATACTGAGACACAAAACTTTGTTGCAGAAACTTATAAAACAGGGCTATTCCACCAAGCGCCTACACTCAAAGTTTCTCAAATTTGGCGATACATATCGCATGCTGATAGCAAAATACGAACGTAGCGTGCAAGATCTATGGCGCTACGTTTCGTAACTTGTGTCTAATTCCGCTTAACCCGGGGCTAGGGGCCGTATGAATCCATGTACTTCAAGATCCTCATGGTACTCATATGAACAATCAAAGCGTGACTGAGACACATCATTCTTTAGATGACGACTTCACAACGAACATTATGGATTAAGAATACTGATCAGCGATACGGATTTGATATTTTTGGAACATCATGATGTCTTGCCGGCATCATTGAAAACTGTTGACCGCTTCTCACTTTCCGGAAACAAGTCTATGTTTATGTATACTATGATTGTCCTTTTGAATTTGGTGCTAATACTGTTATATGGAATATGGAATAGGTCTTTGGATTATGGACGCGGATATTCTCTAATGGACGACGGCTGGATTATGAATGACGGACTAGACGCTTGTAATTCACAACAACAACAAATCATTGATGATGGAATATCTTACCATCACAGTAGTCACTCATGGCGTCATATCTAAACCCTGCATAACAGATGCACTCATATGATCCAGGTGTGTTATAACACTCCGTGTCAGAGCCACAGGTGAACCACTCGTCACACTCATTGATGTCTGCAATATAAACATAGAAATTTATTCAAGACATGAAATCATAGAATCATAGGCAAAATATAGTTAGTATGCTTTGCCAAATTACAGGATTACATAATAAGGTTAAATTTGAGGTTATCAACCTGTAGAGGCTGTACGGGAATGTTCTCTAAGACTAATGGTAAAGCTGTTTTTCAATTAATACAGTTCCTCATAGACAGATGATATCGATACTTCTATTGTTCTTTTATAAATGGATATTATTCTATCAGAAGACATAGATACATTGTTCATTTAATACCGGTTGCTTACCATCACACTCGAATGGATTGGCCCTATCGTAGCCATCGAGACATTCACAGGTGAAGCCTCCCATCCCATCCTCCTCACACTTGGTGTTCTTACCACAGGCTGTGGGAGAGTCACATCCCTTCGGGGTCGCATCTGTGAATTATTACCAATAAAGTGAAGCTGCTAGAAACATTGTGAGATGATTACAATTTCGACATCGTAAACTATCCCTTTCTGGACAGTAATATTCCAGTGTGACCTGCATATGGCGTAAACATATCACGCCTAGTAGTATTTGCTAGATCCTGTGTTAAATGTGACGATTTAATCAACGTCACAAAACATTGTTGCAGAAACCTATAAAACAGGGCTACACCACGAAGCGCCTCCACTCAAAGTTTCTCAAATTCGGCGATACATATCGCATGCTGATAGCAAAATACGAGCGTAGCGTGCAAGATCTATGGCGTAACGTTTCGTAACTTGTGTCTAATTCCGCTTAACCCGGGGCTATGGGACGTATGAACCCATGTACTTCAAGATCCTCATGGTACTCATATAAACAGGCACAATCAAAGCGTGACTGAGATACATCATTCTTTAGATGACGACTTTACAACGAATATTATGGATTAAGAATACTGATCAGCGATACGGATTTGATATTTTTGGAACATCATGATGTTTTGCCGGCATCATTGAAAACTGTTGATCGCTTCTCCCTTGCAGGAAACAAGCCTATGTTTATGTATACTATGATTGTCTTTTTGAATTTGGTGCTAATACTGTTATATGGAATATGGAATAGGTCTTTGGATTATGGACGCGGATATTCTCTAATGGACGACGGCTGAATTATGAATGACGGACCAGACGCTTGTAATTGTAGTACACGGCACCTTTATGGATATCCACCATAGGTGCGGCAATTAATATAGTAGTTAATCCACTCCTGCGAGATTTCGAAATTGAAATAGATTCGAGGTCAATGACGTGTCATGTCTAAATATTTATAAACTTCCTTTGAATACAACTGCTGGACTCGTATAGCAAGGCTAGTTGGAAGTGTGAGATTAGTTCGAAGCGTGAACGTAAGTTGACTTGGTGTAAGAAGATGGTGAGTAGTCTGACTGATTTATCGTAACTTACCGTCACAAGTGAAGCCATCGCCAATAAATCCTGGGTTACAGGAGCAGGTGTAGGATCCAGCAATATTCTTACAGCTGGCATTAGGATCACAGTCATTAGTGCGTTCAGTACATTCATCAATATCTGAAGAAAAGGCAACATTAAGCATCAAGTTGATATCGAATAAAAAATGTTTCAAAATATCAGTCATGTTTGTCTTTGTGACAGGCAGTTAATGTTCGTAAGATTATTTAGTCAGCGTCAGATCTATGAAACTGGCTTACCAGTATGAACCTTTTACAAAATATATATTTCCGTGGTACTACTTACCTGTACACCCCTCTGTTCCAAAAATGGGATCTCCTCTCGACCCTGGTGAGCACTTACAGACATTACTTTTACATTCTGCTGTGTTGTGGCAGATTTGACCACCGCAGCTGTTAGGGTTGATTTCTAAAGTGGAAAAAATCACATTAAAATCAAACATTTTAAAGAAAATTAAAGTCTAAACGAACCTAGACATGACAAAACTGTTATCTAGCTTCTTTTGCGGACATATTGGGTAACATACTGTTGGACTTGTTGGACAGTATCCAAATCATAATACAGAGAAAAGTAAATTCCTATCTGAATTACTTTCACTTTGACCAGTGATATTTTCACCGAAATCAACTTGAACTTTGCAAAAGTGACTGGACTGAAACTCTATAACCTGTTATAGATGCTACATTCATTTTTGGCTAATTATAATGTGACCTGGGCATTTTGACGATAGTCAGCTTGTCGTGGAAATTCCATGGATTTATGAATCTGAGGTCGTAGTACACCAACACTTACCTGCACAAGTCTCCCCATCTCCCTGGTAACCAGCATGACACATACAGATGTAGGAGCCCTCTGTGTTATAACATCCAGCGTTTTCATCACACAGCTGTCCGTTACTTTCACACTCATTAATATCTGAAACATGGTAGATTTGAGACCATCAAGTAACTGGCATGAATAGGTTTTAGATTTCTGACAAAAAGGTTGCATAAACTCAGCTAACTCGAAGGCTGGTCATATTCTGATCACTAAATTGTTATTTAGAAGAAAATTGATACATTCAAAGTACATACGTCAGATACATTCAGTTCACGTCAGTCCATCCCAATGCGCCTATGCAACTATAACATTGGGATTTTTGAAATTATTCAGAACAGGCAGAAATTTCCAGCAATAGTATCTAGACAGCACATTAGGATACAAGTAATCAAAATATTGATATCTGTAACAACAAAACCATTTATAATAATTCATAGCGCAAAGTGAAATATGTCAAACGAAAAGGTGAGCTTGTCATATTCCATGACTGGGCGGCGACGTGTGCTCCTTGGGCTAGATAATATGAATTTGGCGCCCCAGAATTTCATACCAATTGAACTCCAGCAAACAAGCAGCCATACAAATTATGATCCCGAAGAATATTTTTCTACTTTCACCCCAATTCCCCATCCCTACCCCCTCTTGCATAGGGTTAAAAGGTTCCAGTTTTCTGATAAACTGATCCAATTTACAAAAATTGTGGTGACCACCCAGTTTTATTTCATATATCGCAAGAATTATATAAATTATCTTTCATATTGTAAATTAAAGAACATTTGAGTTTGAGAAATCACTCTGAGCTATAAACATGAAAACTAATCCAATGATACAGGTTGTACACACACATTACGCAATATATGTAGGTTTATTGTTTTGGTGGGAAATTTAAGCCGTACGATGTCGGACATTACAGGTTAGTTTTCCTGGGTATTCTTGCATTACCAGGTTTACCCCATGCTGATGCGTTTACTACATCACACGTCCACGATGCTCATCCATTAACATCAGATGACTTGTTTGGGCTGATCTGTCACCACAGCTCCCGAGTTAGCGTATCTAATTCCGCTTAAGCCGGTGCTAGGGTCCGTGTGGATACTTCATATTCTCCACATGAACAGCAGCAATAAAAGCGCGACTGAGATACTAAGGCTACGTCCGAGAATGTTAGGTGCCGAGGGATGCTTTCCTGTAGAGTCATATGGTGGCTTTTTAATCGCCAGACGTCGTCATTTTTTCCCACCTCTTGCATATTGCTCCAATTTACTGTTAAAAATGAACGTCATCTACGCCCTTCCATTGGTAATGTAATATATGCTGGAAAGTACAATGCATACCACGGAGCGATCACAAACAGAGCAGATTACTGCCATTCAAACAGATTCCTGATTTTTATTTTCGGCTGAGGTCAATACTGCACTGCACCAGATTTGAGTGAAAAGCAGAGAAGAGATGTTTTCTTCATGTGAGCACATCGTATACAACATATCCAACCAAGGAGACTAATGTTTTTAACATCATACAGATGCAAATTCCATGTTTTATAAATTTATCCTATTTGATTTATCACATTAACGATAATATTGAAATCACTCACCGGAACATATTCCATTTTCGTCTTTGTCATAACCAAGATGGCAGACACATTCGTATGTCCCATTTTTGTTCTCACAGTCTCCATTACGCCCACAATTGTCAATACCAAGGGCACATTCGTTTACATCTTGTAGAAATAAAATATACATTTAGAAAACGAAAAGGCACCGTCTATCCAATATCTCAATGGATATGATTCTAACGGGGTAATTCATCCTCAGCAACCCACTTGCTTACTCAGAGAAGTATTCTTATTCTACATTAGAATCTTACAGAATTCTGACTATCTATCAATGGCAGGTCTACACAAGACGTTTTACAAAACAATGTATGATATTTTCAACGTTTCAATGTGTTCAAGCACACTGTCTCATTGATATAAAATCATATGCTGCACCGGGAAGTTGCTAGTACTATCTGCAAACCAGAGTCACATGTTTAAGAACTATTTCAGACCCGTATTCCTACACAATTTGAAAACGTTTTGGAATTCCGGTGTGTAGTCACAGGTATAAGTACCATCTAGGTTGTAACACACTGTATTTTTTCACTTAACCAAAAAAATTACTATTTTCTGGAATGGCAGTCACAAGAACAAGTATCATCCATTGATACACTATCCTATACACTATCATTGATATACTGTGTTTTTTGGACACTCGCCAATAGAGTATCTGAATATTTTGTGGAATCCCGGATGGCAATCACAGGCATAAGTACCATCCAGATCGTAACATTTTGGACACTTACCCATACAGAATTTGATTACTTTCTATATCCCAAGTGGGCAGTCAGGTAGATATACCATACAGATTTGTAAAACTCCGCATTTTGGACACTTATATCGCAGTGACCGGTTTTAGTATCATCCAGATTGCAACTTTGAGCGTTTTGGACACTTACCCATGCAAAATTTGAATACTTTTTGGAATCCAGGTGGGCAGTCACAGGTATAAGAACCATCCAGGTTGTAACACTCAGCATTCTCGTCGCACTCTGCCAAGCCAGTGGCACACTCATCAACATCTGTGGACAGAATTAATATGGGGATTTGAGTGGAATATGTATTTAAAATATATATTGAGCACTGTCTGTGCCGTATCGATATAATTGTGCTTATAGACAAAAAGTTCCTCTGACACACGAACTGTCAAAAGTTTGGAACTCTCAAAACTATCGGTACAGGGCGAGTTAAAACTTTAGTGACTGCCCCATTGTGGCTTTTATTCATCACAGCTTTTCTGTAATAATTGATAATGGCAAAATATTCATACAACGAGGGAAAGAAATTATTCACAATTATACTGGAGCAGATCAGGCACATAAGAATTATCTGCCCAGAAAGAATCCTAACTCAGGAGGTACTGAACTAAGGTATTATTTAATTGAATGGCACAGTCAATTGCCTTTTCTGGACTTCAGCTTTTGAATAAACAAATCTAGACATCTAACAGGAAACTAGCATATGTTTATGTATACTTTTATTGTTGTTTGTTGTTGTTGAATTTGGTGCTAATGCTTTAATATGGGATATGGAATAGGTTTTTGCATTATGGACGCGGAAATTCTGTCATGGATGACGGCTGAATATGGAATGACGGACTAGACGCCTGCATTAGGAATGTCACATGGTGTATTAGAGTATCTGAATGATCTATATCTACCTTGGCATGCATCGCAATGTCCGGAGTAGCCAGTCTTACACTGGCACAGAAAACCACCATCAATGTTGATACAATCAGCATTGGATTCACAGTCATCATCACCATTAATACATTCATCAATGTCTACAATAAAACAGAATATACATCAACTCAGGAATATGTGATGGCAACCATAACATAAGTATGAAGTCCAAGAGTTTAAAATACATATAATATGAAGGTGATTGCATGGGCATGGATTGGGGTTCGGTACTCGAAACTGATCTAGCTACTCTGAGCTGATTATCTTGCTTGACCTAAAACAACTAATCTCATCTTCTGTTCTGTTCACAATCTGGCATTAATCGCTGTCAGAATAACATGAATCATTTGGTCAAAACGACCATACATCATGGTCCACCATGGTCGTTTTTACCACATCATTCATGGTCTGTCACATCTGTACCATGGAGTGTATAACCAGGCTGGCCATATTATTTTGACTGGATTATATTACTAAATCTCAAGAGGGTAAGCTCCAACTCCTTCATGTCATACACAGTGTTCATGTGCACCCAATCTACACAGTGCTAGCTGTTGATATGCCACGATGACACCATTGAGATTATAAACAGTTTTAAGAACAGATAAGTAAATCGATTGGAGTACCTAATTTGGATGGGCGTAGGACGGATATATGCCCTTACTCGGAGCACATCAAAAAACAAAATATAGAGTAGAAAATTCCACATCACATGTATCTTACCATCACAAGTGAATCCATCTCCCATGTAACCTTCTTCACATTCACAGGAGTAGGTCCCCACTCTGTCATAACATGTAGCGTGTTCACTGCAGCCATTGGGGCCAGAACATTCGTCAATGTCTGGAATAAATTGGTACAACAGACTATAGAACAAAGCTTTATAAAACAATTGAATTATGAAATGAATTTCAACATTTGAAATCTCATCTAAGATGTAACAGCTTCATCTCTCAGAGGTACTCAGAGTCGACAAGAATCTGAATACATATAACAATTTCAGCTTGTTTGGCATTAATTCCATCGGCAAATTCTCACCATCTGTTCAAATCATTTAAAATTGAAAATGTAGCTCTTACCTTTACAAGACTTCCCGTCTCCTGAAAATCCATGTCTGCACACACAGACGTAGGAACCAATCGTGTTCTCACAGTCTGCATTAACATCACAGTCATCATCCCCCTCCACACACTCATCCACATCTGTCATAAGTAATGAAAATGAACATGTAACACAGTGCCATGTAAACAAAATAGCAGCTCTTATACCTGGACTATTTACCTTGTCATTTGAGCTTCATATCCAGACTTCAACATTTATAGTTTTAGTACATGTTACTACGTGTAGTTCAGTCAAAGAATAATGTTTTCTTCGTAGTTTTATGTTGATATATTTACCTGGCTCTGGCTTTCTTGAATATTACATCTAGATCAATGTAAAAGGAAACTGAAAATCATCATCACACAATCAGCGTTAAAAATTACAAAAGACTCGAATACAAATACAGAAGAGAGAATTGATCAAAAATAAGCTGCTGTGGAAATCTGGTGTCCATTACTTCCATCGGGTTAAGGACAGCTATACAATTTTGTCTTGTCACTTACCCACACAGGAGACTGTGCCCATCAGCTCAACAAAAGGCATATAACCTTTCTCACAAGTACACTCAAAATACCCGTCTGTATTCTCACACTTGGCACTCTCCTCGCAGAGGTGATTCCCGGTTTCACACTCATTGATATCTGAACAAAGAACACCCAAAGATCAGTACTACTTGGCAAGTCAGTATTAAACAATGATATCATAGCAATACTACTATACCCGCTGGTGGTTAGTTTTCTATATCTCAAATATAATTTAATTTACAATATATCAGTCAATGTGATCATTCTTGGACGAGGTTATATTGTAGAAATTTTTTGTTTTCAGAACTGCCACAAATTAGCACATTTATGCAGTTATCTTCAGCTTGACTCAATATTTAAAAGCATCTTCAGAGTTTGTACATTTTTGAAACATATTTAAAATGTCTTTTTTAGGTTTTGATATTACACGCATTTCTCTAAATGCAGTGTAGCAGTGCCACATTTTTTGTCAATCCATTATCAACCAATACAGGCTCTTCAGTAATGTAGTCAAATTGAAAAAAACGAACTAAGCATCTTCCATGTAAGGTTCGATTTTGTCCATCAAATAGCAACCGAGATAAGATCCTGACAAGGAATTGTTCACCGACAGACAACCAGATATACATGCCAATTACAAGACACCACAGACCGATGGGCAAGAGGGGTAAAAATGGGATTGCTACAACAAAAAATCTCATCTTTTGCGTACATGTATTTTGAATGCTTTATAACAAACATTTGGGTTTCTTTTCAATTTTTTTCAAGGTCTGGAATTTCCAATGGGGATTTTTAAGGCTTTTGGGACGTCGAGGAGGTATGAGAAGTCTGCATCTCTGAACTGTTTTAACCCATGAGTATATTCAGGTACAATAGCCTTGTATTCTCTCCAGAGAATTTTGCGAGTCGGGTATTTTCAGTCAAGATATGTGCAGGATTGGCAGCAAAAATTGAGTGAGTGAGGTACATTATCTATATACATTCACCAGTCTCATTCATATTGTAACCTTCGACACAGATACAAATAATATCACCCGGGGAGTTAGAACATTGAGTGAGATATGTAAGAGGTGAAAAAGGTCTACGACGTCTGAAGACTAAAAAGCAACCATGTGACTCCACAGGAAAGCCTCCATTGACAGGCTTTCAGACTAGTCAGATTAGAATTCTAAGACGTAGCCTTAGTATCTCAGCTGCGCTTTCATTGTGATTTTCATGTGGGCACTATGAAGTAACCAGACGGCTCCTACACCACATTATGCGGAATTAGATACATTCACCAGCCTCATTCATCTTGTAACCTTCGACACAAAACACATTTAATGCTCCCAAGGGTCTTAAACCATTGAGTGAGTGAGGTTCAGTATCTATACATTCAACAGTCTCGTTCATTTTGTAACCTTCGAAACAACTCATTCAATGTCACCCAGGGCGTTAGGACATTGGTCGAGTGCGGTACATTACCTATACATTTACCGGCCTCCTTCATCTTATAACTTTCAGCTTAGACGCATACAATACCACCCGCGGGGTTAGAATATTGGGTGAGTGAGGTACATTACCTCACAGTTAAAAAATATGGACTTGGACAAGAAAAAAAAACTTAATATTTCTTAATTTTTCTCAATTTTTCTTGGGAGTCTGACAAGATAATTTTTCTTATCTAAGATTAATGCCATAAGAAATTATTTCTCAAGCAAGAATTATTTCTCAATTTTTCTTACTTTTTCTTGGGAGTCTGGCAAGAAATTATTTCTTATTTAAGATTTACTTTTAAGAATTATTTTCTAGAATGAGAAAAGAAAACTTAATATTTCTTGCTTTTTCTCAATTTTTCTTGGGAGTCTGACAAGATAATTTTTCTTACCCAAGATTAATACCATAAGAAATTATTTCTCAATCAAGAAATTATTTCTCAATTTTTCTTGGGAGTCTGGCAAGAAATTATTTCTTATTTAAGATTTTCTTTTAAGAATTATTTTCTAGAATGAGAAAAGAAAGCTTAATATTTCTTGCATTTTCTCAATTTTTCTTGGGAGTCTGACAAGATAATTTTTCTTACCCAAGAAATTTACACTCAGAAATTATTTCTCAATCAAGAAATTATTTCTCCATTTTTCTTGGGAGTCTGGCAAGAAATTATTTCTTATTTAAGTTTTTCTTTTCATAATCATTTTCTAGAATGAGAAAAGAAAACTTAATATTTCTTAATTTTTCTCAAATTTTCTTGGGAGTCTGACAAGATAATTTTTCTTACCTAAGATTAATGCCATAAGAATTATTTCTCAAACAAGAAATTATTTCTCAATTTTTCTTACTTTTTCTTGGGAGTCTAGCAAGAAATTATTTCTTATTTAAGATTTTTCTGGAACGAGAAAAGAAAACTGAATATTTCTTATTTTTTCTAAAATTTTCTTGGGAGTCTCACAAGATAATTTTTCTCATCTAAGATTAATGCCATAAGAAATTATTTCTCGAGCAAGGAATTATTTCTAAATTTTTCCTACTTTTTCTTAGAAGTCTGGCAAGAATTTTTTCTTACTTAAACTTTACCTTTAAGAATTATTTTCTAGAACCAGAAAAGAAAATTCAGTATTTCTTATTTTTTTCTCAAATTTTCTAGGGAATCTGACAAGATAATTTTTCTCACTCAAGATTTGTCACAAAAATTATTTTCTTCAGCAAGAAATTAATTCTTACTTTTTGCAAGAATATTTTTTTCAGGCAAGAAAACTAGAAATTTGTTCTTATTTCACGGATATAATCAGAAATGTTCCCTTTTAACAGCACTTTTAGGTTTTCAGTGTATCCTGCATTATATCACAGCCACCTGCCCTCTGTCTATCGACCATACAAAAAATGATCACCTTCTAAAATAGTTCACATCAATAGATTCATGGATAATTTTCTTTCACACTCAGCATAAATTTAACAACTTCCATGCCATATTTGATCTGTTTCCAGTCGCTTGAAATTAATTTTGTAATGCGCTATGGAAATGCTCTATTTTAGAAATCTTGTTTGCCTCCGGTATTTACTAGATTTATACTGAGTGTGATGGGAAATTATCCCGAAATCCATTGATGTGAAGTTTGATATATAATGTTGACAGACAGCGGACAGATGTCTGCGCTATCAGCCACTCATTCTGCTCTTTACTATGAAAATTGGCTCTGCTGTTATTCAGCCAAACAATATCACAATATCGAATGAAGTTGTCATAACGTCAGAGAAGACTCGGACGAATTTCCCACTTGCATAAATGTCATAAATCCCAGTATAATGTATAGGAGTTTGTCTCTTTTACAGTTCTATTTTATATTGGAACAGCCTATACAATTGTAATGCTATAACATAGAGAGTGCCTAAACAAGCCAGGTTTTTTTCTAAAATTAGAAGTTGCATTTATTGATAGATAGATGTATTCTGAGAACATCATGATTTATTTTATTATGCTTGTTTCAACATAATTTATGATAGTTTTCAGTTTTCAATTGAAGTAGCTCCTTCTAGCTACATGGGCAAAACTATTCTTTGTGCAACAAAAACTGAAATGAGCTGCAGTAGCCAGTGCTGGTAATCGTCTCAACTGTCAGACCAACGAAAACGAGAATGCGACAGCAGCAAATTTAATATTTACTTGATTGAGATTCATGAGAGGCGAGATACTGTGCCGACAAAACCCGATCAATCATATTATAATTCGGCCTGAATGTTTTTTTGATTTGTGCCTCTGTTCTGCAAGAATAATTTCCCTTATAAGTATAAACTATTCGCACCAGTCCTGATCGGAGACATTGCAATTTTCATCATGTCATTCTCACTTTCCGGCGAGACGAGGCACTCCCTGACGGCATAGTAAAAAAATAGCTTGCGTAACTTTAGCGAAGACAGCTGCGATGTAAGCTAAAAATCACTCTTGTAGGACTCAGGAAAAGCTGAACTAGACACATCGTAGTAAGAAATTCAAATGATTTATTCACATTGAAAAGAAAGATTTTGTTTTTCAGTAAAACTGTCAATTAAAAGTAGTTACTTTAATTAAGTCATTCAATAGCTAGTTAAATATATAATTATCTTCCATTATTAGTTTCGTAAATTATATTTCCGGTGGCCATTCACATAACTTTGTAATCAATGACAACATAATGTTCATCATCTACACACGAGATGACCTGTGGCCCCAACTCATTCGTAATCCTGTGGTCGCTACCGCAGTAGCATGCATAATCAAGCTTCTGAGGGTTCCCGACATACAGCTATCCAGCCATGGCGATTTCCACGTGCTTCAATCGGGCGGGAGAAAAAATGTTGCTCTCTCAAGCATATTTCAGCTTCGGGGTTCAATTGATCTGAGACTCTGTGGTTTGTAACATTTGATGCAATTAGAATTTGTCCAAAAACGTAACTTTTATTCACTTGTCCGCACCGTCAATCACTCGACAACTCACAAAATCTTCGTTTACAACAACAACACAACGTTATACTTACAGCATAGTCGGGGAAACAAGTGTCATCAGACGATTTTCAATTACAAGTTTGCACTAATTTACGAGCGCGATAAAAAGTGCAACTCACAACAAATTAGACAAAAATGAAAGATTGAGATCGACGACAGATTTTGGATATAGTTTTGCATCTTGTGAGGAACCCACGATGTCGTCTGCTCGGCAGGTCGCTCTGGTCGCTTACATCCGGGATACTCGAACACATGGTGCTTTAAATAGCACAAGGGAGGCAACTCGATGTACGTTGAAGATCTCTATTTTGATTGATGTGTGTTTGTTTTTTTTTAAATAGCAGTCATTGTGATGAGGCGACTTACTACTAAGCTGCGCAACTCAAACGTTGCAATTAATAATTTAGCTTGTATTGGCAAATGATGTCGGGTATTAGACGGTAAATAGAATAGCGTTTAAAATAAGTTGTAGCAGATAAATCATATGGTATTCTTGGCATTTATAAATCATTTATATTCGATAGATCATTTTTAAAAACGTTCTTGCCCCAAATCATTTGCCAATATTTAAAACTAAATGATTTCAAACAATACATTTTTTGAAGCTGTGTAGGTCTCAATTTTAATTTCACAAAAGAAAGTACTGTATTTTCTATATCTATGGCTGCCAGCATCGCTCTTGCAGTTCGACATAAACATTTTTAATTGGGGAGACTTCCTGAAATGGTCAATAAAATGTCAGACCTTTATTTAACCCATTGCGAAACTGATGTACTAAGAACTTAATACCATCACAATTTGATGGTAATACTGGTAAATTGAATCATCTGCGGTATTTAAAAGAAATTTATAAAGAAAATGTGCACTCCAAACTGTAATTCGTTTTTCAAAATAAAGCATGTGCTTTGTAAAATACCCGAGTTACCATGTGTATACGACATGGCTATTAATGCTTCTCTTTAAATATGCAGCAATTTTGAAAAAAGAATTAAAAAAAAAAGTTGAAAGCAGATTGAATGAATAAAATGCATAAGTTAATCATAACAGACTCCTTGGCGAATGATAGACACATAGTACAAGAAATATCAGAAATATATACAGTGATATATCACTGATAATGTTTAAATTCCTGAATTGCTACCCTGAACTAATTATTTTCAAGTAAATAAACAAATTTATGATATCTGAAGTTTTCAAATGATTTATATGCACAATGAAAAAAAGTGTAACGCTTTGAGATGTGTTGAAACATAAATCCCCCAAGTTGTGTTGTGAAATGTATTGTTTTTCCATTTCTTGGATGGGAGTGTTTTTCTTGTACTAGTTATCCTCATTTTATATGCAAAATACTAGTGTAAGAAAATATTTCTTATTCTCATAATGGTCATTGAAATAATCAGAATATTTTTCTTGATAAAGAAATAAATTCTTATTCCAATAAGTTTCATATATGCAAATATACTAGTCTAAGAAAATATTTCTCACTTTCTTTGAAATAATCAGAATATTTTTCTTGATAAAGAAAAAAATTCTTATTCTAATAAATTTCATATATGCAAATATACTAGTTTAAGAAAATAATTCTTACTTTCATGGAAATAATCAGAATATTTTTCTTGATAAAGAAAAAAATTCTTATTCCAAGAAATTTTAAGTTTTAAGAAATTGTAGTTGGAGAGGCAAGAAAATTTAAGAAATTTCAAGATTATTACTCTCAGATGAGAAAAATTCAAGAAAAAATTTCTGACATAAGAAATCATTTTTTACTGTGCTATACATTCACCGGCCTCGTTCATCTTGTAACGCACGTTCAACACAGACACAAACAATATCGCCCGCGGTGATACAATATTGGGTGACTGAGTGAGGAACATTACTTATAAATTTACCGGCCTCGTTCATCTTGTACCGTCCAACACAGACACAAACAACACCGCCCGCGGTGCTACAATGTTGGGTGACTGAGTGAGAAACATTACCTATACATTCACCGGCCTCGTTCATCTTGTAACGTTCAACACAGACACAACCAATACCACCCGCGGTGCTACAATGTTGTGTGACTGAGTGGGGAACATTACCTATACATTTACCGGCCTCATTCATCTTGTAACGTTAGACGCACATCCAGTGTCACCCAGGTTAATAGAACATTAAGTTATCGAGGTACATTACCTATACATTCACCGGCTTCGTTCATCTTATAACCTTCAATACAGATACATTCAAATCCACCCAGGGTGTTAGAACACTCCTTCCCCACAGCGCAGAGCCGAGGATTCTCCAGACATTCATTAATATCTGCAATAATCAACAGTAATTAAAATTTACTCATAAAAAATAGAGCTGTATATAGGTATATCTGGTTTCAATGTTTGGGCCTGGTTCTCCAACACTTATCCGAAATAAATAACAGTGAACAATGCACGATGTACACAGCATTCCAATCTAAATCATTGTGTAAGTTCCTACATATATTATCTAAAGTTATATTGCATTGCTTCTTCACATAATTTTATTTAAAATGGATTCTTTTTAACCAATATATTATCTCCTGCTTCTTTGCCCGAGAAGATAGACTGGGTACTTGCCTTCACATCCCATCTCGGTCATGACAAACCCGGGTTCACACTGACACAGTGAACCGACATGTTGTGTCACACAGATCTCGTTGAAGCCACATCTTTCCGCGTCATAGGTACAGTCATTTGGTGCTGAAATTGTCATCGATATTCTTATACAGCAGATTTAACTATTTAAAACATCGAATAGAATCAAATTACGTAACTGATTTACCAATATCAACATGTTATCTGCATCTGGTTATCAACATCTTCAAAATTAGTTACTAATTCCTTAATAAGGTAAAAATGAAACAATTTGGATATGCAAGCGTTAAGTTTTGGCTGACAACCTGCTTATCGTCATTGTCACAATTAATAATAATAATAATAATTAATGATGCGTTGATATATAGGGAATACAGTAGAGGAAGTAACCTGTATTGTACAACTTTTCTTTCAATAAATTTATTAACAAAATAAAGTGGTAAGAATGAAGCTAACTGTTCTACTGACCAAGACAAGTTTTCCCATCTGTATGCATTTCATAGTAGTCGACACAGTAACACTCCCATGAACCATCAGTGTCTGCGCACAAGGCATCTCGTCCACAGGCTCCAGGGTCCGTCATACACTCATCAATATCTAAGGGGAGAGTGAATAAGCACCATGATACACCAGTATGGTACATGTATTATCAATGTCCATAGTGTATGTTCACTGTTCTTTCACAGATAAACTCTACAATCAAACATATGGAAAATTTCCCAGCTACCATAAAATACAACATATAAATTGATTTAGAATCAGGTGTCTATACTGATAAATACATCTAAGAACAGCTCCACTTCATACTCCATATTTACAGATAGCATTCGTCTATATCTTGGTCTTCCCCATATAGACGCCTATAGGAACTGATAAATCTCACCTCTTCGCATGCTTAACCAACCTAGATGTACCATACACAGGTATATCAAACTCGTGTAATATGACACTGGCTGTATGACGGTCCAGTACTTACTGACACACTCTTCAAATTCCATGACGTATCCATGATTACAGATACAGATGTATCCACCCTCTGTATTCTGACATTGGCTGTATGGCGGGCAATCAAAGTCGCCCGTTACACACTCATCTTCATCTGAAACACAAGTTGTCCGATCGTATTTATTTTTCATTTATTCAAGGTGGCTCAAGAATACCTTGCAGTGAAGTGATAATCATCAATAGGCTAGAGGGGATATGAGTGAAATACGAATATGATTTTGACAAAGCTCATGCACAAAACTGAAATCTAACATGATGTAGTACCTAAAAGGTACATTGACCCCTCAGCCTTCAAAAACTCATGTTTGTATAAAAACGGTATCTGAAAGATAAGGATTTTTAACATTGGGGATAAGCTTTAGCGGAGATATTAGCATGCGACAAATAGTTACAAATATTCAGATATAGGCATATGGTCCAGGCAAGTATGTATTCATGTAAACAATGTAGCACAAACGATTAGGACGACGAATGGAACTGTTCTATGTACATTTGCAAAATACTAAGCCTGTTCCATATAACTTTCAAAATTGTTCATCGAAACGTAACCGGTATACGGAGCGGACAAGAAAACTCTAGATAGAGCACATCTGCAAGGTACTAAGCATTTTTCATGCCAGTTTCGAAGTTGTCCATGAATAGTAACAGAGATTCGTTACGAACAAGAAATTATTGAGTGACGGAAGTAAGGGTCATACCTCTGTGGGAAATCATCGAACGTCGTGAAAAAACACTGACATTGCACATCAGCAAGATAGTAAGCATCTTCCATGTAAGTTTCGCATTTGTCCATCAAATAGTAACCGAGATATGGAACGGACAAGTAAGTATCGCTCGTTGGACGATAAAGGGCGGCCATATCTCTGCGAGAAATCACAGAAATACGCAATAAAAGCACTGACAGCGCACATTCGCTAGGTATTAACAACAAAAAATGTTACATCACTGAAAGATGTTTAACCTACCATTACAGGTTCTGCCATCTCCAGAGAAGCCAGGTTTACATTCACATCTGTAACCTCCGTCTTCGTTAATACATTCAGCATTGTTATCGCAGCCTCCATTGTGCTCAGCACACTCATCAATATCTGTGAATGAACAGCAGTATATGTGCAATTCAAGGAATACAATGTCAAGCATAATATAGATTTTAGCTTGGTCACACATTAAGCAACTTTTAACAGTGTATATTTTCAGTTTTAATATTTAACGTATTTATCTGGGTGAAATTGACTTGAATGTCTGTATCATCATTATTCGTATTTAAACTATATGGAGTATGACTATCCTCTGTAGATGAGTACATGGAAATATACCGTGCGGGTATTTGATTTTTCCTCGTGTTTGAAATGATACAGGATATTTTAGTTACAACAGTTCTATCATTAGTTTTGAAATAAATCAATCTTCATTAACCATGATACTGATAAGGGAACTTATTAAATAGAATATATAAATATAACTTGGTTTCTCGAAGTTGAAATGAAACTCGAGCATCGACTGACCACTGAACATAAATACTTGGAACATGAGTTAAGTTTATGTCCCTCATAAATAATGGAGTAGCGGAGTTTATAGCCAACAATAACGTGCCATCATACCTTTGATACACAGCTGGTTTTAACTAACTGGAATGTAAATATATTGTATGAAGCAAGGTTACTAAAATTGCGGAAAAACCCTGAAGATATTCGAACCCTGGTCAAGATAATCAAACATGACGTAGTTGAACGGAGCAATAAAAATATCCTATAAATGGTGAAGCTCAGGATATTTCCAGAAATTGCGAAATTAATTAGAATAATTTAAATGAGTAAATTCTGAAGAATGACCAGCTCTCAACGACATGGCCTTTCTTGGACATGGCGTTTGCGGGGAGGAACATTCCTGTTGCAACTATAAGTTATTGAAGTCAAACTGAAAGGGGGCCATTGAAGAGTGCAGTTCTACTACTTTTGTCCATGCAGTGTATAGTGAACATATCAAGTCTCTTTAGACGTGTATTTGAACAGACCTTATCATTCTTCGGTATTGTGAACATTGAGCATGTTTAGTTTAGACTATTTAATGATTATATTATATTTACTGTTAATATTTGTACTAATTTAGCTAATTCATGAATATGGTTAAGTATTGGTTATTATAAATGAATAGGCAAAATTGCCATTTTGTTACTACATGTATATGCGAGAGCAAATTTGGCTTGATTTGAATGCAATACCGCTGTTGACTTACTTGACTTCCAAAATCTACATAATTAATTTGGTTCGTATTACCGACCCTTGCAACTCATGCTCTTTCATGAATGCGATCTATCGGTACCTCATTCTACCAACTGAGAGCTACCCCATTTATCTTATAAGTTACAGTGATTTATAAGTGATATTTGACATTCTAAAATGCTCAAGTTTATAAACATTTGATCGAATCCGTCGAAAACTAAAGGGGAAGAATTTAACACAACTTTGACAAACACAATATAATATCTTGTCCCGGTAACAGCGGGCGGTGTTCTAAAAACGTAGCTGACAACATAAGTTCTGGTTCTTTGATCGGGAAGCTTTGCTGTATTTTTAACCTATGAAATATATTTAATCGATGATAACTGGACTATTTTCGAACAGAAGTTGCCAAAATTATCATAAATGTAAGCTTATTGGTTCTTTCATTGAATAACAGGAACGTCTGATCCATATTTATCATATTTACACTAGTTATCAAAGTTAATAAACGCCCGCGTTAGAGAGATAGGACAGAGGCACGGAGAATGAACCGGAGCTCACGCGATGACTCAAGATTCAATGAACCTATCGCTGCTACCGGGCAAGAGAGTATTGTCCAAGGATTGATTTGGATTACAGTGCAAACCTACCATTCGCCATAGGTTCAGAGGAGAAAACCGATGGCATGGGCAGACATGAGACTGGGACATGGTTTGATCTGAATGATCCATTGAATCTATTGGTTGGAAAGATGATGACCTTGAATTGTGTAAATCGTATTCATTATATTGAGCTTCAAAATATATAAACTGAATCGTCACTGTTTGATATCCTACCTGTGCAGGTCTTGCCATCTCCTTCGTAGCCCGCCTTACAGGTGTTACACTCGTATGTCCCAGGTGAGTTCTTACAGACTCCGTTAGGACTGCACTCTGCTGTGCCCTCAGTACATTCATTTATGTCTAAAAGCATAACAAAATAATTCCTCAGTGACTTATGTTACACATGATCACTTGCACATTGTTACCATAAATATTATAGCATATGAATTGTCTTTCCATAGGTTAATATCTTTGAATGGCATATAGAAACTGGATGCAACTCAAGACTTGATTTTATGCATAATAACTACTTCTGTATTGCACAGGAGCATATCCGTGCAGATACTAACTTGTAAAGTCAATTTATTCATCAGTTCAGTCAATTAGCTTACCTGTAGGGTCAATCATCTCACCTGTTCAGTCAATTACAACACCTTTACATGCCAATTATCTCACCCACCGATACAGGCAATTACCTCGCCTTGTAGTCAATTATCTCATCTGAACGATCATTTATCTCACATGTAATTATCACTCCTATAAGTCAATTATCTCACATGAACAATTAATAATGTAACATGCACAGACAGTTATGTCTCCTGTTCAGTGAATTATGTCACTTGTATTGTAAACTATATAATCTGAACAGTCAATAAGCTCATCTGTACACTCCATGATCTCCGCTACAATCAGTTATCTCACAGTACAGAAAATTATCTCACCTGAACAGTCAATGCCATCTCCAGAGAATCCCTCCTTACAGGTACATACATACGATCCTTCTGTGTTTGAACATATAGCATCAGAACCGCACTGGCGGGGGTTAGAACACTCATTGATGTCTGAAATGTAATCACATGTCATTGAGTATCGTTTTAATCTCAACATCTTACTTCAGCGGGAACTAGCAATGATTATGAAAGCAGATTTTTACGCTCAGTACTGTTATCATACTGTACTATTGTCCTTTACTTTCTCAATTATAATTCACTTTGTTATATTGTTTAGATACAGTCGTTAATTTATTGTGTCACCAAAGCAGCAGTAATTTTCCTTACAATGATATAATTCTGCACTGTTGTATTCTATATTAACATAAGACTATAGAAAATGTTTTAAAGGTATAGAGTATGGTACATGGAGCACACTACCAGTCTAGTATTATATAAGGGTGTTGGCTGCAAAAAAAAAGAAGAGAATTTTTCAGCTAGCGACCAGACAGTGATATAACAGCGTGATATTACAAATACCAATAACGATACAAACATGGCACTTTCTTATTTTTCCTCTAAATTTTCCGCAATTTATAATGAATGTTTCCCCATAATAACACATAAATTGTCCAAGCATAAAATTATCAAACCATGGATTACCCACGGGATACTTACATCTATACACCGTAAGAACAATCTTTATCGTAGCTATTTAATCAATCCCAATAATGATACGCGCACGCAATACAGACAATATAGAAATAAACTAAATCATACAATTCGGCTAGCAAAGAAGAATTACTTTGAAGAGAAATTTAATTTGGTTAATCAAAATATTAAAGGAACCTGGCAAGTTATCAATCAGCTAATGAACAGAAAGAGCCATTCTAAATTACCGTCTAGTTTCAATATCAATGGACAGAACATTACAGACAAGGAATCCATTGCTAACAAATTCAAACAATATTTTATCTCACTGCCAACTAATTTGGATGCACGAATCCCCAATACATCAGATTTTAGGGAATATTTGAAAAAACAGCACTCCCCAAAACTTTCAATTCCCTATTACAGCTCCATTCGAAGTTAAACAAACAATATTACAACTTAGGTCAGCTGCTCCAGGTATTGACGACATTAAAGCCTCTGTCATTAAGAAAGTATCTGACTTCATATCTGGTCCACTGTCCTTTATCATAAACTTATCGTTTGCAACTGGAGTAGTACCAGACTCTCTAAAAGCCGCAAAGGTCACGCCGATTTTCAAGTCTGGTGACCCCTGTTGCTTTTCCAATTATAGACCGATATCTGTGTTACCCTTTTTCAGCAAGATCTTAGAAAAGGCTGCTGCTAATGCCATCACAGAATTTCTGGACTCAAACGACATAATTTCAGAGGCGCAATATGGATTCAGGGCAAATCATTCCACGGCACTCGCAGCATGTAAATTGCACGACTTTCTCGTCACTGCAAAGGAATCTAAGCTGTTCACTGTAGCTACTTTTTTAGATTTGTCAAAAGCCTTTGACACTGTCAAACATGATATTTTACTTGCCAAATTAGAACATTACGGATTCCGCGACATATCGAATGTCTGGTTTAAAAATTATTTGACAAACAGAACACAAAGGTTAAATTATAATGGTTTTTTATCTGAATCTGCCTCCATTCATTTTGGTGTTCCACAGGGTTCCATACTTGGTCCCATCTTATTTTTGATTTACATTAATGACCTTATTAACGTAACAGATTTATTAAAATGTATCCTATATGCAGATGATACAAGTGTTCTTTACTCTTCAGAAAATCTTAATGATGCTATGAATATTATGACACTTGAACTAGATAAGTTGTATAAATGGTTCTGTGCAAATCGCTTATCTATCAATATCACCAAAACTAAAGTTATGATAATTGAACCCTATTTAAAACACTCTCACAGGTCTACTGTTGAAACACCTCCTATAAAACTGTGTGGAGTAGACATAGAAATTGTTAGTAAATTCAAATTCCTTGGAGTATTTTTTAATAACCGTCTAAACTGGGTCTCGCACATTGATTATATTTGTAAGAAAGTTTCTAGGAATACTGGGATTCTTCATCATATTAAAAAATCACTCAATAAAAAAACACTCTTTATATTATACTACTCTTTCATATTCCCATATTTGTCATACTGCAACATTTTATGGGGTAACACATACACCAGTCATCTAAATCCTTTAAATCTTCTCCAAAAACGTGTAATTAGACTTATAGCGTTATCCGCTAAGTATGACCACACTGCACCTTTATTCAAGCGAACTCAAATTCTCCAGTTACCTAAACTGAATCTTTATCTGTTACTTCTACTAGTACACAAAAAAATTTATGATTCAAGTCCACTACCCAAATATTTTCGGAACTGTTTTGTAAAACAATCATCTGTTCATCAATATCAAACACGCGCACATTATCTTAATTTATACAGGCCATTTTATCGTAGTAATTTGTCCTTTTATACTATCAAAACAGCTGATCCCCGCGAGTGGAATAAACTAATGTCCTCTATCAAAAACATACCATCGACATCACTTTTCAAATCCAAGCTTAAATCATACCTAACTGAGAATGACTGATCTACTTTCTCGACCATTTCCGATGCTGTTGCACTTGTCAAACAATAATATTAAGCCACCCTAAGTTTAATTTCAGTATTATTTCCAACTTAGGGATAAAACAAGCCCCCTGGGGTTTTATTCCCGCCTTTCAAAGCATGTTAGCATCATTTATATTAGTTACGCAAATTTGGTGAATAAAATGAAATGAAATGGAAAAATATCCGCTTGGAAGTTTCCGGTCTGTGATTTGAATTGTAAGAACAAGTAACAGTCCCTAATATTGACACTGGTTGTGTTATAGCCATCTCATTGTGCGATATCGTGAAACTCGTTGAGGAACATTTGAACTGTCGACAAGTGTTTTTACAAAAAAGCGCGTGCGTGGAATTACTAGTTAACAGAATACAGAAGTGCTGATTAAAGGTCCCTTTGGAGACGTGTAATTTCACTGTAAATTCGACATTGTTGGGAGAAATTCTCACAGTGTTGTCCTTTGTTTGAGATACAGAAATTTGACATCGATCGCTGCTGGAATTGGTTTCGTCAGACTTAGAAGACGAACTGAATTATAGGACAGCTTTGTTGTGTTTAAAACGTGTTGATTTCACTTAGAGTGGAAAACAGGGCTGGACACGGGATCAAGTAACTAGAAAAAGTTGAACAACAACCCTTGGAAGAAAGCGGAATGAACTGCACTCTTACGGACTATTTTTGAACGTTTAGCATCATTGAAGCTGCTCGCCACACTCATTTACAGTATTCTAGTAAGCCCAAGATTTCTAACAAATTGTTTCACATTATGTAACTGTGCTTATTCTCTGGTTGGACAAGTACATAGAATCTTTAACTGAACCATGTGGCCTGTTGTTGTAAATTTGTTTGACCACTTTTTGGCTGCAGATTTATAAACGTCTTCCGGCTCTGTTCTGAGAGCAGTCTATATATATTCGTGCCACATAACAGTTTCAATAAAGTATCCTCCATGGTAGATCTGAAGTTCAACCATTGGCATACATAGAAGATAATCGATGTGCTATGAGAGTGAGAACAGACTTCCGGAATAGAATTACTTCCTACAACTCATACCAAAATACAAAAATTGTACTGGACTCCTAAAATGCATAAAACACCATAAAAAGCTTGATTTCTAGCTGGTTCCAGAAGTTATACAATCTAACTTCTATCCACTCTAACCCTGCTATCAGTTTAATCATTTTGGGGGAATTATTGTGCTGCCATTTCAAGAAATTCAGATGTCGAACGCATGTCAAAACTTAAAAACTTGAAAAGTCTTACGGAAGAACTAGATATCAAAGGACACGTATCGTGAAGATGTATCTACTTGGGATTACTCGACTCTCTATACTACTACTCCTCATCAGGACCGCATTGTACACCTTAGTTCATTAATAATGTCGGTGTTCAATAAACTTGTCACTAGTATGTTAATATCAGAAGGCTTTCTTCGGTTCTTACTGCACGTGAAGTATATTTTTCTCGGGACGTTTCTTTGTTTATAGAATTGCTTGAATTTCTCATTAACAATATCTATGTGAAATTCGGCAATACCGTATACCAAAAGCGAATAGGTATTCCAAAGGGTACAAATTGTGCACTACTTTTGGCAGACCATCTGTTCTTGTATGATTAGACCTATATGCAAAGATAGGCATTCCAAAGACCGTTCCTTCTCATTCACCGAACGCTATAGACGATCTCCTAGCACTGGAAAATCTTCATATTAGCGACGCTGTAAAGGATATTTACCGCTTGACTGGATTTGAGGGAAACCACTGATAGCTCATGTTCTGAACCTTTAACTTCACAAAAATTGTCAGAGCTTTCTCTTACGTCGACTCCACGACAGGAGAGACGATTACAATTTTGACATATTTCTGGATAGTAATATTCTAGAAGGATGTGCATACGGATCTTGCCTGGTACCATTTGCTTGGTCATGTGCAGACTGTGACGAATTGAATCAGCGCCACAGATTATTACTACAGAAACTTGTCACACAGGGCTATACCACCAAACACCTCCATTCAAAGTTTATCAAATTGTGTGATAAATATCGTACGTATCGTAACGGTAAAATACGATCGAAGCGTGCAAGATCTCTGGCGCTACGTTTCGTAATCTGTGCCTAAATCCGCCCAGGGCTAAGGATGGTTTGAATATGATGTGTTTTACATCTACATGATGTTCAACTGAACAGTCACAATCAAAGCGTGACTGAGCTACATACATTGGAAACGACTTGGAATTCATTTGGATAAAGAATATTGGTTAGTGGTTAGGATTTTATGTTTAGAACATCATCGTGTCTTGCTGTCATAATTGAAAACAGTTGACCGCTTCTCTATTGTAGGAAACCATCCTGTGTTCTTATTATTCTTATTACATAGACATATGTCATCGGTGCGAACTGTCATACGAAATGGGTCTTTCGATTATTGACGCGGAAATCGTTTTATGGACGACGGCAGAATATCTAATGTGGGGACTGACGCTTGCTACTGAAGCGTGTCACCCTGCGGCCTATAACCAATGCTGTTTACAACCTATCTTATTAGGGGCCGGGCAAAATTTACCAGGGGGACGGGACCGGTGCATCTTCAAAAGTCGATGGAAAAAAAGTCTGGTCCCCCCAAAAATTTGATCAAAAAAAGTACATGTCCCGTACAGAGGTATGGTAAAAAAAACTTCCTGTCCCGCTGCACGGTGTGGTGAAAAAAACTTCCTGTCCCTCTACAAGGTGTGGCGAAAAAAACTTTGTGTCCCGCTATCATTCAGCCTATCCTCTTGTCAAGAACCTTTCAATTATAATGTTAGAGTTCCTAAAACTTGATAATTGGTTAATAAATGCATATCCAAGTCGCCAAAGAAAATACTGTTAACTTGGTGTGAAATAAAGTTGATTTATTTTTGATTTAAGTTCAAATACCGGTATATAGTACACATTTGAGCTGTAGGAAACATGCAACAGTTTCTCAGATAGTCGGGATTCTCAGTATTTCAGTAGCAAAACACATGTAGGAGACAATGTATACAAAATAATGAAGAATCCAACTATTACCAATGTTAGCATGAATTGATCAGAATGAGCTAAAAACATGCAAAATGTACAAGTTGACTGACAATTCAGCCTTCAACCCCTAAAAGTGGCATCAAGGCCATAGGGTGGTATCAATTTCATTATTTTGAGCAAACATAGATGGTAAATATCTTCTGGAAATAAATTGTGTTAAATTTGCAATGATTTGTACAATTGCATAAAAACATACTGCTACAGATATGACAGATTAAGATGGATTTGAAAGGTTTGGATTAATTTGCAATATTTCATTTCCGGGGTTGACCCAAGTTTAACTTAGCGTATATATGGGAATTTGTGCTCATTGAAAATATTCTACTGAATATTCTCTCCAATATCAGTCACTGATTCAAGTTTCCAATTGTCGTATCACATCGAGGACTAAATCCCAGAATTAACTTTGTGTCAGATCGACAGCCTGTATCGCCTCAATATCAGTCATTTGTGCACCCTTAGCACAGACAGAACCGTTCATCGCATGAAAATCACCTGTTGACTTTCTGCTAATTCAAGGGGATTCTCATTCAACAGATGCATCGCAGTCCATTTTATAATGATATTCAATTCTGGTGTAAAAAATATAGCTCCATTTATGTATTTTATACAGTACCCGGATGGAATAGTATTAACTTTGCGAATAAAACACCAAGTTTGCTTCAACAAATAACTTGTTCTCACCAAGTTTGACAGTTTCTGTTTTTCCGGTTTCAAATCGGGTTAATATCTTGCAATGTGTTACTCGCGGGAACATCCCTTTTTACGCGCGTAACGTCCCTTTCGATTTTTCGAGTTGAGTCTTCCGATTCCCAAAATTGTCCAAGTAGATATCATCAGACAGACGTCCTATTCATGGAAATCGACAGCAGAGGAGTGTTACGACGGCAGTGCAGCATACAGAACTGCGATTGTGAGGAATATCAACGTCCTCTGGTCGAGAGTAGTGGACAACAGAATGAGGCATGCGCTTACTGTGGCGACCCACCCGCTAAACACAGTGCCACAGCTTCCAGTCTGACAAGACCACAGGCACATGCAGACAGGAACCGTCAGCATCTAAGCACTACAGTCAACTTTAATTCAAACACTGCGATCTTCGGTAAAGTATGTACCCCCCTCCCCTCTGCAAACATACGCCAAAGTCGTTGTAGTACATTGTTGTCCAAGCTACATCATTGATTGGCGAAGAAGCTTGAAATTGATGTGGAAGATGCTTAGTATCATGTAGATGTGCAGTGTTAGGCTTTTTTTCGCTACTTTTGATGATTTCTGCCAGAGTTATGTCCCTTCATCATCAACATCAATATATGTTTGTCCAGTCCATATCTCTCTTATTATTGCATGAACAGCTTCAAAATTTATATAGATTAGAAGATGCCTTGTACCGTGCAGATGTGTGCCCTCGTGCTTTCTTCGTCCCTTTCCAATTAACAGGTCATAGTCCAGTACAGTGGTTGTGTCAGAACAATATTTTGTTGCCATATGGTCACCAAATGTCGAGATAAGAACTCATTTAGATCCATTTATCATAGTTTGGATCTGTTTCCATCAGATTAGTGATGGGTTTTTTTAGCCAAGTTCCAATAAATTATGCATTTATTGCATGAACATGTGATTGAATCATGTAAATCACACTGATTTGGTATTCAAATTATTATATTAATCATGTTATGGGCAATTCCTGTTTGTGCCAATGAACTTGTTTTGTCAAGTAAACAGTAGTGGTGAATTGAGGCTCCCATGCCACTATGGTAGATGACCGGTGGCATTGATAGAATGTTGATTGCACATAGCCATCTGTGAAGGTGATGAGTCATGTTAGTGTGATCTATAATTGTTTGTTCTGATTCTTTTTTTATCAGTTCACAACTTTTAATTCAATTTGTTGTTGGCTACTATAAATTGAGTATTGTCTACCATTGTGATGAAAAGATATTCCATCCATTATTCCAGAAATGAAAATGTTATATTAACAGTATTAGTATTTGAGAATGACAGTGTTCTATTCATATACATGTACAAACCATTCCACATGGTGCATAGAGTCACTTTCTGTAACCCTACATTTATGTCTGATGGCTAACTCCTGATGTTTCATTTTGCACAGGAAATTCTTCTCTTCTGCTCTGGTTGGAATAATATCTGCCTGTGGAGCAATAAAGATGGAGTGATACTCAACTTACAGTGTTGTTCATTAAGACCACAATACCGAGGGTGAAATACAGAGTGGTCCTTGGCCAAATCATCTCGACCCACTGGTTTGATTGATGATTGGTTCTTTAGCATTGCAAACATGGGAAATGGATAAACCTGATGTGTTTTGTCGGTGTTATTGGCCTTGACATTGGCCCCCATATGCACCAAGCTCAATTCTACATCCCCCCGCCCCCACCAATTCAGATCTGCAGTACTTCTCTCAGTCCAATATAATCTTTTTTGTGCAATATTGGCGATAAAAAAAAACTTGCTGTCCCGTTGCTCATCGCATTAAAAAAATTACATGTCCCGTCCCTGGTTGCATGAAAAAAAAACATGGTCCCTTCCACAAATACACCGGTCCCGTCCCCAGGTAAATTTTGCTCGGCCCCTTAACACGAACTTTAATATAAGTTCTTCATGTTTGAATATATCAGGGGAGCATATAGTCGCTACTCCACATAAATGTAGAGATCAATATGATAATGCTACTCCCTATTACCGCTGAGGGAATTTCATTATCACTCTCTAAGAATGAACTTACAATGTGTGGTAGGGGTGACAGCGAGCACTATGCTGAAGGCTGTGACATGTTTAACTGATGGTTCAATGTGCTTCTGATTCTCTACATACAATGTCTGATAAAAACAAATAGAAAATAATCTTCCACGTTCACGATGTTTCAAAGTAAGGCGATGATACAATTTCACACAACTGACCTTTACAGCTTCCATCAACCATTTCGAATCCCAAGTAACATTTGCAGGTGTATCCACCGATTGTGTTATTACAAATCTGGTCACCGGCACAGGGACTTCCTTCTGCTCGTTCACACTCATTCTCATCTGGTAGAAATAAATCACTTATTAAAATGGTGAGCGGAATGATATAACTTTGATATTTCACATCTGTCACAGACTGTTACAGTTATTATATGCTGTGGATGAGGATTGCTCATGTCAGTCAAATTCAAGAAGCCCATTTTTGGGAATGTATGACGATTTCATCCAAAAGTTCCATACCCATGAACGTGATTTGTAAAACAGAAAATGCAGTACTCCGACCTTAACAGAAGACTGCTGCTATGTATCACAAGTAATACATGGCATCTATAATTGGTATCAGTAGAGTATTCAAAATGATTCATTCCACATTTTCCGTACCTGTACAAGACTGAACTTCTCCACTGGCCATAACGTAGCCATCCACACAGACACACTCATAGCTTCCCTCCGTGTTAGTACAGTCCATGTTCTCTGAGCAAGGACTTATTTCATCTGCACACTCATCAACATCTGAGAAAACATTAGTGAATTGTAGACAATAAATATATGGTACTTATTGTATGTAATACCTCTACAAAGTCCTACATGTACATAATTTGTACCAGGCTTTCTTGTGTGTGTATACCGGCTGGTATTTCGTCGAGAACATACATATGCCTGCTAACAGTCTTGTGTATGTGCTAAGCAGCAACACGGACAATTGCTGCTGGTACCGACTAGTAGTCTGGATCTGGTATGTCAGGAACGGACTGGTCGCTTTTATATAAAGCCTCCGATGACAATTTATTTCTTATCTTCATCCACTAAGAAGCAATTTCTCTTAAAAAGCTTGTTCCTGTGAGGTACTCGCGCACATAAATCAACGCAAACAGATTCGAGTGAAACGGCCTTTGCCTGCAGGTGTAGCAATCGCGCCCTCGAAAGCTTTGATGCAGGGCACGCGCATCCTCGACAACATTGGCATAAAAGAAATATCCAACACCTGTAGTCGAATAGGTCTGGTACGCTAGGGAAATTGGCTAATCCAATCCATACAATTTACTGTGAAATGTCAACTGCAAGGAGGCATGGTACAACAACCCGTTAAAAATAATTGCCAAGCCCCCCAAAAATCCTTACTGATACATAATAAAATGATTCTGATTCAAATCAATTATACTCGTATATTGATTATGTGAACGTACATTGCAAAAACGATAGGAGGGATCTCGTGAAAAAAATCATTAAGTCCGAGATAAGTGTTCAAGATATCCACATATTAATACAAAAGGCATAACGGGTACGGTAATAGTAAGTTTACCTTTACAGGTTCCATCTGTCATGGGTTCGTATCCTTCCTCACATTCACACTTGTAACTTCCTATGGTGTTTGTACACACCTGACCTTGACCTTGACATGTCGTGTTACACTCGTTAATATCTACGGAATTAAAACAGGACAAAGCATTGTATCGAAATACATCCCATTAATCATTATATGCTTAACATGATGCAAGGCTGCATTGTCATGATTATGTTTCATTGAAGGAATAGAGCCAGTTATGAAACTTAATTTTCAAATTCTTTGTATCTCATATTTAAGCTAGTACACAGACGAGTATAAACTTAAAAAAATGGTGATGCCATTCCGTATTTTCAAAATACTCATACACTCAATAAAGTTACAGAATTGATCGAGAGCTTACCGTCACACTGTACTCCATCCCCTTTGAATCCCTCCAAACAAGTACATGAAAACGAGGGTTCCAGGTTATCACAGTTCGCATAGTCACTGCAATTATCTTCTTCTGTGGTACATTCATCAATATCTGGCAAAATCCGAAGATATTCAGTGGTCAAAATCTCAATCTCAATGATACATCTTCGTGCTATTCCTACGAAGTAGGCTACAGATCGCAAATTGTCCGGTAATGAGTCAGTCAGTCAGGCAGTCAGTCAGTCCATCCAAATCCTTTCGTCGGCAAATAAGGAGAACCGTTGACATTAGAACCTTGATTTTTGGCATGAACGTGCATTAGGGCATTGTTACCAGCAAGTTCTGATCTGAAATAATTCTGATTAAAATTAGATTGATAATTAACACTTCAGTATATTGTTATAGATATATGTGAACTGTAGCCTTTAACGTGTATCCTATTTCACATTGGCCACATCAGGTTTGAGCCTTCAAATTCAGGTCAAATTACCCACAGCTAAAAATACCCTGTCCCACTGTATGCCACATGGCCCTATTACTGAGGTTAATCTTAACTACTGCATATACCCTCAAACAATCAGCGCTGTTTCCATAACGAAGCTGAGGTGGTTTAACGTTTATCAATGAAGAAAATCACCGATCAACCGCCATAGAATATAATGTGAAACAAGAAAACCGGAATAGTACATTCATCAGATTGCCGATGCCCACAATGTGTTGTCTCATATATCTAGATAACAACGTGATGTAGAGACGCTATTTATTCGTCTTTGTACCGGTTATGCTCAGGAGAATGACATAGAATCATTATTATCTTGTGCATAGAAGGTGTTGGTCTTGAGTTGAATTACCGTAAACTACATAAATGCTACCTTTCTACTATAGTACTATATATAAAAATTTGTTGTATTGTTGGGAAAATAATGTGATTCAAAAAGTTGTTTTGATCCTGGACAAGGGCACTGAAAACCATTAAAGAGATGTAAATGTATTTTCACACGTAAAGCTTGAAATCTACTGAACCTATATTATTCAATCTGTTTCCTTTAATTAAAAAATTGTAAAATTAAATCGGCGATCGTTATTTATTTTGGAATGAAGGCGCATTAGGAGACTGTTACCAACAAGCTCTGAGCTGACCTACTTTTGATGAAAATTTCTGGTGATTTTTGATGAAAATCACTGGCGATTCTGACTTGGGCGGTGCCCATCTTAATATAGGCAGGATTTCAACTGGGGGTGGGGATTTCCAAGAGTTCAGTTCGCGTTCGAGTCCTAATGCCTACTGTACTTCGTAGGTCCTGTGCCGTTAGTCACACTGCCATGTACTATTATTTCGCGACAATTAAAGTTGAGAGTTAAACTAGAATAGCGTCTCTCCTTTGAATCAGATCCACTCATGGCCTTCCAGTACATGTCAGTGCTGTTATGTGGAATTTTAGCATGCCTAGATTTACTGAGATAACGTTTTCTTCTTTTTTTACACTACAAATTCACATCGAAAAATACCCCAGCAATGTTTTCTCACCTTTACAGTCGGAGCCAAACGGTTCGTAGCCTTCCTTACAGGTACACTCAAAGCCTGGATCTTTGTCCACACAATTCTGTCTCTCTGTACATGTGTCTTCTCCCAACTCACACTCATCAATTGCTGAAGTCAGAATACGACGTTTTAAAGTATTTATTCAAATACAGCTCTCTTGTACGAGAAATAAAAGAACTGATCAGCACAACAAGAAAGAACTCCACTAAATGATTGTGGGGTAATACAATATGATTGAGAAGTCATTTCAAATGTCTTGCAAATTTGAACACAAAAGGGCAATTTTGTGTTATATAGAATTTTGAATATATAAGATATTGAGGTGATTATTTTTACTGAATTTAGGATTATATTTGTTTTTTTCAAATCAAACTTACGAGAACAGTCTCCTTCCTTTCCACTGCCTGAGTAACCAGTAAAACACTGACACTGATAAGTGCCATCCAGATCTGTACAGTGAGCCAGTTCATCACAGTCGTTCAGTTCTGGTCTGGTACACTCATTGATATTCTGACAGATATCTCCCTCCTTCTTGTACCCCGCCAAACAGTCACACTGGTGCGTGGCTGGTAAGTTAGTACAGTTAGAATTGGGACCACAGATACCCTCTTCAGCACATTCGTTTATATCTGGAATTGACCAAAGTTAACAATAATGAGAGCTGATTCAGTCTCCTTACAAACCCAAATCTGACAGCTGAAATCAGCCATGGAGCAATACAGCTCAGAAGTACAGAGTCATGAATTCTAAAAGTACTAATACATTACATTCCACGTTTATATTTTACAGAATTGTCTCTGTGAAAGTACACTCTTCTGAACACTACATATTTAATAATATTCCTAATAATTATTAGCTGCCTTTTGAACTATGGAGAAAATAGTTCAAACAGCAAGGTTGAAATTTGATACTCTGATGAATATGAAACGTAAATATCTTGAATATGAACTAATCTTGCGTGTAACCAAATTTTGTCAGGTAAGAGCTATATGGCTAATCCTAAATATGTATTCACCAAAAATACTACATGTTACAGAAAAATGTAGACTACAGCTCACCAGTGCAGTTTTTGCCATTTCCTTCATAACCTTTCTGACATTCACAGGTGTAAGAACTTTCTATGTTTTCGCAGACAGCGTTTTCGTGACAATCATGCGTCCCATCGGTGCACTCATCTTTGTCTGTACAAAGAAATGGAAAACCATCATAACTTATTCAAACTAAAACAGTTAAAAAAACAGTATGCTCAATATCGTAATAATTTGCGGCATGCCCAACGAATGTTTACCAGGCGAGGTGGAAATATAATCTTCCGGAATTAAGTATTTCTAATATTATTGTCTGAAAACTCAAGTGGGTCCTCAGGTGGCATCACCTATAGGGCGATGTTGAAGAACGTAATCCCAAACAAACATTGTGGCAAAGTATCCAGAGAATTTCTTTTTAATTTTGTTACCTACAGTTTTGATGCAGTTTTCAAAAAATAGTTTTGATTCTGCAAAGTGTCACCTTGATGGCGTACAACCAAGCATTTGGCTAGTACATGTCCATGGGCGATTTTCTCTAAAATCAGCTTTCAGGGCGTCGTCGTTCTGAGGGAGTTCCCATGGCACGCATTGTTTGTACATTTAGAATTGTAAAGATAAAGGGTGTAATACTCACCGACACAGTTCCTGTTATCCTCGGTGGAACTGGTAAATCCCTCCTTACATGTATAACTGAAGGAGTTCCCATAGCAGGCCTAGGGCTTGTTTGTACATTTAGAATGGTAAATATAAGGGTATAACACTCACCGACACAGTTCCTGTTATCCTCGGCTGGACTGGTAAATCCCTCCTTACATGTACAGGTGAATGAATTTCCATAGCCGGCCTTGTTTGTACATTTAGAGTTGGTTCCACAGACAGGTGGGCCAGGCTGTGTACACTCATTTATGTCTATAAAAAAATACAAATAGACAATATTGATAAACACTACAGGTGACTGACTACACAAGCCAACAAAACACGTCGAATATGTGACTTAATTTTCTATCAACTCCACTGCATTAAAAGTGGTTTCGGCATGGTTTTCAGTCTTACGTTTTCATTATTTCATACTAATAATGGTTTCCCTTGTAGGTCAAATCTGCATTTTTATATGTGGATAGAGAATGTATTTCCCAAACCTACCTTCGCATTTAGTTTTACCATCTCCTTGGTAACCAGGTGCACATTCACAGGTGAATGAGCCGATGGTGTTTTTACATACACTGTTCTCTATCTCACAGTCATTCAGGGCTTCATCCTCACACTCGTCAACATCTAATAAGATAGGACATCAAACTCAGTAATGTATCACTATGTCCGATACACTAAAGGTACAAAATATCACAGTGTTGTAAGTTCAGGGTTTACAAACTGAAGTACTTCCCTTTATCTTTATTACAATACATTATAATCCTGATTGTGTCGCCCTCGAAAATAAAGACTTTATATGAACACCTCAAAATGTGAAGGGCATTTCTCAAAAATATTCTATTTTCACATTGTCAAGAACGAAATGATCCAGCTGTTCAATATTGTTTGTTAGTTGACCACGTGTATAAGATCATCCGAGAAGCGCCACTCAAATGAGAACAGAGTAACTATTACCTATATCTTTTTTCGCAGCATTAAATACAAAGATTTGGTACCACAGCCATTTAAGTACAACAGAAAAAAGACACAAACCAATCGGCATCTTGAATTTGAAATACATTATATATATATATATGTTTAATAACTTGCTGGCATGATCAAATACCATGTGAGTAAGCAATTGATTGCAATGTCCGTTCTTAGCAGTAATGTTCCAGTGGGACCTGCATATGGCGTATACATATCTCGCCTAGTAGCATTTGCTAGATCCTGTGTTAATTGTGACGATTTCAATCAACGTCACAAAACATTGTTGCAGAAACTTATAAAACAGGGCTATTCCTCCAAGCGCCTCCACTCAAAGTTTCTCAAATTTGGCGATACATATCGCATGCTGATAGCAAAATACGAACGTAGCGTGCAAGATCTATGGCGTTACGTTTCGTAACTTGTGTCTAATTCCGCTTAACCCGGGGCTAGGGGCCGTATGAACCCATGTACTTCAAGATCCTCATGGTGCTCATATGAACAGTCGCAATCAAAGCGTAACTGAGATACACCATTCTCTAGATAACGACTTTAGAACGATTATTATGGATTAAGAATACTGATCAGCGATACGGATTTTATATTTTGGAACATCATGATGTCTTGTCGGCATCATTGAAAACTGTTGACCGCTTCTCTCTTGCAGGAAACTAGCCTATGTTTATGTATACTATGATTGTCTTTTTTGAAGTTGGTGCTAATACTGTTATATGGATATGGAATAGGTCTTTGGATTATGGACGCGGATATTCTTTAATGGACGACGGCTGAATTATGAATGACGGACTAGACGCTTGTATTTGTTAAATCTTCACCTTGACACTCCTCCTCAACCATGTCAAATCCACGTTTACATTCGCATACGAAAGATCCGTCTGTGTTCTTACAGTCCTCATTCTCTTCACAAGGTTTGGAGTATTTCTCACACTCGTTCACATCTGAATAACAAATTGAAAGACAAAACTTTAAGTAGAGTGCAAAATGTGTGTTCCCTCACAAGTTTCTGTTAAATGAGTTGATGAGGAGATCAACTTTGATTTGAAGGAGAAGAAAGTAAAATCCAATTAAGAGATGAATATTTAATTATATAATCTTAATATATTTCTTCTTGAGCACTTTATAGGTGGCTTAGCTTTTCATCAAGTTACATGAAAAAAGCAGACAACATACCTGTACAGTTTTTGCCATCCCCTACATATCCTTGATTGCAAGTACAGGTGTATTCTCCAATTCTGTTTCCACATTCAGAGTTAGGATCACAGTCATCAAGACCCTCTTCACACTCATCAACATCTGGAACATTTGGACATGAAATATTTAGTAATATCCAATCAGTGCATTGGATCACAGCTCCATCCTCTCCATAATAGCACCATCACTTCACCATGACTGACTCGTTGACAACTGCCGTTATGGAAGAGATTTTTCCCTAAACGTAAAATGGCTGTACTCATATATGCAAAGAAGCAGCGAAGATTGGGTGATGCCTGAATGTTTGTGATGATGGTAAAAGGTACACTGTACAATCTGTGAGTTGTGAGCCCATAACAGGCTTGAAGGCCAAGTTTTCAAGAATTTTCATTTTGACACTTTCAAAGAATACTTAATATGTCAATCTGATACATACTATTATTAACATTATCATAATTTATGCTAATAAGTTCATATGCACTACATGTAGCTTATCTTTGGGGATCACTTGCATTGAGTGAAAAAATTTAATGACTTCAACAGAAAACCTCATTTAGAACAGGTTCTCATCTCATTTACAACAGGTTCTCGAGGCGTTGCGACTACTATTTTCAAGGCTTTTCAGGATCTTGAATTTGAACTGTTGATTGTTTTCAAGGATTTTCAGGATTATGTTCATACCTTCACATTCCCTGCGGTCAAGTCTCTCGAAGCCATCTTTACATTTACATTCGAAGAAACCAGGGATGTTCTCACAGGTGGTAGTCTTTCTGTGACAGTCATGTCTTCCTGATTTACACTCATCCACATCTGAGGGTGGGGAAACAAGGGTCATATCAGATACTTTAATGTTGTATCAACTGCAGTTGTTAATTACGTCAGTGTAAATGTCTTTCTTGGATGGCTGAATCTTGATAAAAAGACATCAGCAATAACGTCAGAGAGCCATAACTTTAGATGGATCCACAAGGCTGTCTTTTGTTTTACTTGACAAACACATTTCATAAGCTTTGGCAATTGTTGGAGAAATAAGTTAACTAATTTCAAATCCATGCATAAGCTTCAATACCAAGCGCCAAAGCATACCTTCGCATACTTGAGTTTTGTCGTTCATCTTGTAACCCTCTTTGCAGATACAGTCGAATGAGCCGACACTATCCTCACATTCCGCGTTCTCGTCGCAGTTGTCGGTGCCCTCCAGACACTCATTGCGGTTGTCACATGTCGTGCCGTTACCCCTGAACCCCTTGTTACAGGTACAGTCAAAGCCTCCCTTTGTGTTGTCACAGGACGCATTCTCATCGCAAGGTGGTGGGTCATCGGTGCATTCATTCACATCTGGAAAAAATAAAAGTTTTGATTATTTTAGCTGATACAACACAAACGATGTGAACAGTATTTAACCAATGTACCAAACATTTAATTAAGTCACATAAAAGAGAAGAATATCATCTTGAACTCTGACGAGTCATTAATGGAAGGAGCGGTGGAGATGAATATGTCCTCAACTTATTTCCATGCTTGTCCTGCTTTGACATAAGGGAGTTTCTTGAAATTAGGGCACGAGTTCCTTGATAGGAATGGCATATGACAGTTATCCAAATGAGATACACCGTGCCCAGTTTAGTGTTCTGATCTGGATGGATTAGAGTCCCAGTTGAAATGCCATAAGCCATTCCCCTCATGCCATTGCATGGTATGGCATCAATCATCCTTTGTCTGCCAAGTTCCTAAAAGTATGCCATGGAGTTCCTAGGATTCCAACTCGGCGCATCATGCCTCTCTGTTTGGAATGCCTTATGCCAGCTTCTAGCATGCTCCGTAACTCACCTTCACACTCGAGACCATCTCCCATATAACCGTCCTTACAGAAACATCCACTGACTCCATCCTCCACAGCACAGGCTGCATTGTTATCACACTGGGCAGGTTTACATGTCAGATCTGCACCACTTCTCTTACATTCACAGATCTCACTGCAGTCCGCTTTGAAAATCTTCTCATCAACCTGAGGATAAGGAGATGAAATAAATACAGGTGTTCACCTGATCTCAACACATGCAGGTCTGTTGCAATGCCGCAAACCAGTTGTATATCCATAACGTGCTGTTTGAACTTCTTAGTACTCATCCTCTCCTAAAATGTCCTTGAAGGATTAAATAAAAATCTGGTCCAAGTTTGGAATTGATTGCTTTAAACTATTCCTACATTGTCAAGAAGAGCAATGCCATGTCTATATGCACCTGCTGTATCAAGCATGGGAAACACAGCCATGTTTGACAAAAGTGCACGTTACTAAGGCTAGAACTTACGCTGTAGTATTTGTCATCCATGAGACAGCCACAGTCCTTAGGTTTAACACATTTGTCATCATCAAGGACATAGCCCTCCTCACAGAAACATCCCTCGACACACTGCTTTGTACAAATCTGTTCACCCAGCTCAATACCACAGGTCTTAGGACAGGCCGTGCCACACATCTTGTACGTCATGTGAGCTCCACATTTCTCCACTGTAAACATTATATTGAGTGGTTTGAGATCAAACTATAGATGTTTGAGAATGTTCCGAAATAGTTATGCAAAGGAAGGAATGCAACCACTTGATTTAGTTTAAAGAGGTGTCTGTGATAAGGCCAATAAAATATGACATACATGATTCACTATATTACAAGCCTGAAACATCACTCAATATCAACCATTTCCATGCCAGAATTTCTCCATGTTTTAATAAACTGAGAGGAAGTGTACCAAACCATAGCTCATATGCAATATATCCAAACGTGTGTCCAATTTTAGCTAATCCTGAATGCATAATCATGGTATATTCAGGGTCCGATATTGCTATTGGGTATAACTGCCCATTTGTTCCCTCACCACATCCATTCTCCATTCTCCATCGCCCGATGTCGACCTTGACCCCGACGTCCTCCAGACAGTCAGTAACCAGATGCTCGGCCACCTCACAAATAGCTCCTTTGATCTCTGGTATTGTAGCACAGGCATCAAAGCTACACGTCTCCAAGTAAGTAGCCACAAAATCAACACCTGTCGAGTTCATCAGTTCAATACACTCCTATAATGTGACAAAAGTAGTTGCATTGGCCAGAGTTGAATAGCTTAATTAGAGAATGGCAGCTCTCCATGTGTTTCAGATACAAGGAATCCAGGGCTGGAGATATATCGAGAATGTGTTTTACGTTCATGAGAATGTTACGTCATGTATTTTTACTATGACGAAATCAGAAAGGTGTCAATCGCGTTATTTTTGTATAATTGTGACGATAATACCAATTCCGTCCTAACTCACTTGCTGATAGATTATTTAACATGTGCTTTTATAAGACTTATGATGTACAGGTGTGCAGATTTCATTATCAAACGACCAAACAATGAAGTTGTCTGTATAAATCACTTATCATACCGGTATTTAATTCGCTGGTGAGTGATTGACTTGAATACTTAGAATTTTGTTTGATCGTCGCTATATAGCTGAAATATTAATGAATGCGACGTTAAACCTTAATTCTCTCTCTCTCTTAATTCACTGGTTTACAAATATTAAATTGTCGGAGAAATTTTAAAAAATGCAAAACAACTTTGCTGTGTGCATCGGGATTCCGCAATTTGAATGGATTTTTGGTAACAGGTCCGATAAATCTATTGGTCCTTAATATTACTGTATGAAGCCCTATTAGGGGAAATAGTGAGCATAAAAACATTTCTGTCATCAGAAAATAGGTCAAATAAATCCAAAGCGAGGAAGTGACTGATTGCATCATACCATAACCCGACAGGTTTCCGGTGTTTCGACATGGAATACGAAATTTACTTTCATCGTAAGGGAGTATGTCAAAATTCGGACCGTTCTATTTGTATTTCCGCGTGAAACACAGACCGTGGTCCAACTCTCTCAGCGTGGAACCGGCCCCACTTCAAACATGGGGGTGAGACTCACAAAACTCCTCGGCTTCCCTCAAGCAATTGAGAAAAATGCCGAGAATGTGCAACATATTATATATGGCCATACTAATCATCCAAAATTGTCCTTTGTTTGACAATATCATCAATTCTGCAGATATAATGGCTACATTCAAGAATATATATCACAAAATCATATCTAGAATAATACACAAAAGGGGCATAACTCTGTAAAATAAGGGCCGAGACGAATAATTTTTTGTAGACTTGTAGAATACAAGTAGATAAATAAGTTTCCAATATTTGGAAGCTGTATTGAGCAGGTATAACTGGTTACATTCACGCATATCCAAGATTATTACACCCAAAAAGCGGCATAACTTCATAAAATAAGGGCCGAGACGATGTTTTTTTTGTACGCTTCTAGAATACAACTACATAGATAAGTTTTCAAATTTTAGCACCTGTACCGAACACGGATCTGCAGATATAACTTGTACATTCAATTGCAGATCACAAAATCGGAGATTATTACGTCCGAAAGGGGCATAACTTCATAAAATATGGGCCGAGACAAATAATTTTTTTAGGCATCTAGACTACAACTGGATAAAAAAGTTTCCTCTTAATCTGGTAGCTGTACCAAACCCAGTTAATTATATATAACTGGTTACAATCAACCAGATATCACAAATTCAGAGATAACTGCACCCGAAAAGGGGCATATCTCATAAAATAAGGGCCGAGGCGAGTAATTTTTTGCTGGCTTCTAGAAAACAATATAAATAAGTTTCCAAAATATAGTAGCAGTTTTGAAGATATAGTTGGTTACATTCAAGCATATAGGACAGAAAGAGAAATTAATATATCCGTAAAGGGGCATAACTCTGTAAAATATGGGCCGAGGGGAGCCACTTTCGATAGGCGTCTAACTTAGCACTAGATAATTAAGTTTTCAAAATTTGGCGGTTGTGTTTCAATCGGTTTTGCCTAAAATGCGCTAACGGACGGACGGACGTACATGGCGACGACAATATCCCGAGGACAAAATGGCTGACGGGTAAAAACGACCGGTCCGTAGGGACCGTTCCCTGTACTGGGATCGGTCCTTTCTGGACGTGGGCATCATTGGTCGGCCAACAACTTTATTCGAACCCAAAAGGACCGGGTCAGCGTGAACTTTCGACTTCGCCGATAACAAAATATGGCTGCAGCATTACAACGCATATAAGGGAAGTGGGAAGAGGTCCCAATCGGACCGAGCATGCGTGAAACATGGGCCGCGTTTCACAGTCCAATTTTTTACATGCTCCCTAACCTGTCGGATAACGGTAGACAGAACGGGGCAATTTCGTATTTTTAGCCCTGAGGACTGAAACAAGGAAAAACAACTTGATCAGTCAAATTTAATTTTAGTCTGGTCATCATGACCAGACCATGTGAAGATATTGATTAAACGCTATTCCAAAATTCGGAAGAAAAGGTTTTCCAATTTTGTTGACGAAACACAACCCCAAGACACATATTTGAGGCGCATAGCAAATTTGAAAAGAATCCGTTAAGTTGTCTTCTTTTATTCTCATCGGAATGAAATGCCATTGGCCCCCAGCTTCGAAAAGGGGTATTTTGGCTGGGTAGCAAACAAAGACATGCACCTTCAAGACAGATGAATATACTTCTTCTACATAACGAACGCCCCACCCCGCCATCATTCTCCCATTATTTGTTGATGGGATTATCAATACTAACAGATCAAGCCAGGACCAAAAGAGAAACTCTTACTGTAAATCTAGCATGAGCTTTTCCGGGAACTTCTCCATAGATGAAATCTTGGCAGGTTTGTTCAGCAGCTTGCATGTCCTCATCATTGTCGCAGGGCTCAGGTGCGGGGAGGTCACAGAGTAGTTCACATTGTTCGTTCTCCTCCTCTTCTACAACCCAGGATGATGTTAGGGTGTTCATGTTCTCAGTCTGTAATTGGCACCATACAATATGGGTAAATGGATATCACTTTAGAAAAGTCAGTAGAAGAAATTAAGGGTTCATAATAGTTCAACTCCACAAACTCATGATGTAAAAGCTGAGGAGTTATTGCTACCTTCTTACAGAAACGTCTATTGTGATCTGTTAATTTGTATAGCGAAACAGTTTTTCAATTTGAGAAAACTTATACTATTATTCTTATTGCCAGAATCATAATCATCTCCTGACAGACTTCCAGGAAGACTTCCATCCGAATTTGGTGAATTATTGAATAGTTCTTCAGATGTAACCTGCCTACAATGATGAATAATCGAGCAACATTGTCATCCCACAAAGAGTATACAGGAATACGATATCCGGAAACAACTCCAGTGTATATTCTGATATGTACTGTGATTATATCGAGTAGCCACTGTTGTTGTATTGTTAGGAAAATTCTTCTTTTTCGATTAGGAGCTCGCTCGTTCAGACGTATATGTAGCTATTAAACGTAACCTTGGCGATAACCAGGGTGGTCAAGACAGGGTCTGTATCAGTCAAGCTACAATACTGTGTAGGTGCAATTGATTTGGATGCCGTGCAGTGACATCTCTTGGCCGTACATATTTGTTCCATCTATTTTTCTGACAAGTTACGCTTGTCTAACCGAGCCGCTTAATAGAGTGCATGTCTAACTGACATTCGGTACTACCGTACCAAATTAACTTCATAGGCCAGTAACACTGTTATCGACCCCGGTTCTTCTTGTCCTGGACACCATTACCCATAATGAGTGTGGACATATTTCAATATCGTGACAGTTCTCGGTAGGATTGAAACCAACGCCCCACCCGCAGCCGAGATTACAATCCCTTTTCTACTTGAAACACTCTGCCACTAGACTAGAACTTACAGCAATTCCTGCAGTTTCACATACAGATCCAGCGATGAAGTCATCAGTAGGATCAGCATTATAGTTCCCGCAAACACCACATGTTTTGCCCGCATGTTTGTCCAGCACCTTTACTCGGGCCCATGACTTCCCATCAAATATCACCTTCAGTCTCAGGGCTGGGGCATACAGGCGCTGAACACAGAGCAAAGATAAAGTAAATAGACAAACGGATAGGCAAACTGAAATAACGTCCAGTATCAAAACCGCCAGGGGTTTCCAATATTGGTACCCTGATAATAATACAAAGTCCTATATATTCAGACTATGCACTACACATATTTTGCTATGGGGGCGCGAGGGGGGGGGGGTGTGGTTAGTTCATAGTCCCCACATGAACCTCTGCATTAAAAGCGCGGCTGAGATACCAAGGCTACGTCTTGCAATATTCCGTATGCTACTCTGAATGTGAGGTGCCGAAGGAGACTTTCTCTGGGGTTATATGGTTGCTTTTAGTCATCAACTTTCCCACTTCTTTTTTATCTCAGCAATTCAAGGCTTAAAGTGATAATGTTTCTGATCACTGAAATAACAAGAGCCAAAACTGACTTCAATATAATCTATCGTCTTCCCTGAATGTACCATCTAACACACGACTGCGATTTTTGAGGATTTCCTGATTTGGGGTTCACAATGACCATGCCAATTGACCTTGTCCTCAATTTTGGTACGTGACACATCTTCTCCCCTATTTTTGCTATGACACAAAAAATGTGATTGTGATTAAAAGATTTCCTGATTTTTATGCCAGTGGCCTATGACCTCTAACCTTGACTCCAACCTCAGTTTTAGCTCGACACATCGTCTCCACATAGTGTATGCAATCACAAAAAGGTAACTGTGGATAGAAAACTGTGATAGATATAGACCAGACAATTTCCTGATTTTTAGGTCAGTAACCTTTGACCTCTAACCTCAACCTCCATCTTGGTACGCGAAACATCGTCTCCAAGGTATCCATTCACATAAAAATTAAACCACAGATAGAACGTGTGTCTTTTGGGCGGGCTTATATAAAAAGAGTAGAAATATATATGAATATAACAATCAAAATGAAGACTGAAATATATTGCAAGTTACAAGCGTCTGGTCCGTCATTAATAATTCAGCAATCGTCCATTAGAGAATATCCGCGTCCATAATCCAAAGACCTATTCCATATTCCATATAACAGTATTAGCACCGAATTCAAAAAGACAATCATAGTATACATAAACATAGGCTTGTTTCCTGCAAGAGAGAAGCGGTCAACAGTTTTCAATGATGCCGGCAAGACATCATGATGTTACAAAAATATCAAATCCGTATCGCTGATACGTTACCGTACGTGTCCGAAATATCTTGTAAGAAGAATTAGTCGTTAATTGGCAATGATCATGATACGTACCACATATCTTCCAGTCCTGAAGACCCACACGCCTTGAGCTGGCTTGATTGGTAACTTTACACGAATCCCATTGATTGTCACTTTACGATTCTGCAGCAGTCCAATTTCCTGTGAGTATAAAGAGAAGTAATACACATCTCCATAATAACAGCATAACACCATTTTTCATTAAACTAATTTGTGAACAGCAGAAGTCCTAAGCCAAACACGTTGCACACGATCTCTCTCAATATAGCTCCAGTAAGAAAAGTGTGACGTCTCAGGACCAGTGAGTCCACCCATAACCCTCTGGTTCTCATTTAGCTCACCTTATCCCCAATGATGACAGTGACATCTCTGATCCAGGCCACGCCTCTTCGTCTCTGGTTCTCATTTCTGTAATAGAAACTGGCCTGGACCTCAAACGTGGGTTTGCCCAAATTAGCCATGTCGTCACACGAGTCCCTAGCTAGGATGTACCGACATCCTGACGCAAAGTCAACTCTCCTACGGTCAAAGGTGCTACAGTGGGGACCTGAGCAGGAACACGTTCCAGACTCTGTAGAAGATCAAATATATAAATTAAACGTCAGTTGTTTGTTAGAAGACTATGTCACCTTCGTCTGAAATGCAACCATGGGAAGCACATTACAAAGCTGCTTGATCAAATTGGACTGTCAAACTGCACTCGTCCAATTCTTTGGAATAGCCTGTCACACAATGACACAGCATGGCGTCTGTAAACTCTTTCAAGAAACTTGTACATAATTTTGTAAATAGTAAATCATACTGTGCTTTTAATTGTCTGATAATTATTTGACTTTATCTTCGTTCTAGTTCCTGCATATTAATATGAAAATGTATACCATACATGGACAGGAGTATGACGTGTAGATCATATATAATTTATTTGTTTATCATAATGCATCATATTCGTAGAGTCTCAAGAGATTAGAATCTTTTGACTGACTGTGTAACCCTGAAAAATGAAGATTTTAATAGTACTGCAGATTTGTTCAGAATGTATTACAATATACCAATTTACCTCTCGGTTGAATACTATTTTTTAAATTTAAATAAATCAATCACATGCTTTGAATCTGGAACATATTCCTTGATACACTGCAGTTTCGATAAAAATACATGTCTCTCACCTTCACACTTGAAGCCATCACCAACAGCGCCAATTTTACAGGTGCACTCATAAGCACCATCAGTGTTAGTACATTCTGCTTTCGGGTCACACTTATTATCTCCAGTGATACACTCATCAATATCTGCAGGTGAATCATACAGTGTCAAATCGTTTAAATGGAGATCACCATGAATCATATGACTAGAAATATCAAAGTTATATTCCCATTAATGATATTCACCCTCTTCACCCTCCACAAACAAATTAGTGATAGGAAACGCTGGGCAGAATAATAGGTCATTTGATGACCATCAGAATTGACCCTATATACAGGGTAAGTCTTCGATTTTGCAACAGTTCCAAAGACCTTTCAGAATCTTGTGGGGGGAAAGCTCAATCCAGCTTTTTGGTGAATATAACTAGAAATAGACTGTGGCAGTGAGGAATCCTTAAGAGAAGCTATGGATACACTAAAAATTTTTGCAAAGATATCCGGCCTGAGATAAAACAAAGGCTGTACCTATTGGCAGTTTAAAAAACTCTGTAGAAGCGATCGGACGTAGTCAAGGGTTATCCTGTAACAATGATCCGTTTCGTTTCTTAGGTATTACGTTTTGCTTAGATTTGCCTCAAATGATAGCGTTGAACTACAACGAAAAAATTAAGGACATGCGCCGCATTCTTGCAATATGGAAAGGACGGGATTTGACACCATTTGGAAAAATTACTATTGTGAAATCTTGTGTTATATCCAAAATAACCTATCTTCTTCTTACACTCCCTAATCCCGGTAAGAATCTTCTCGAGGAATGTGAGAAAATGCTATTTAAATTTATTTGGAATAATAAGCCTGATAAAATAGCAAGAAAAACTCTTATACAGGACTTTTCCAGAGGTGGATTCAGAATGATACATTTAGAATCATTCCAAAAGTCATTAAAAATATCTTGGATTAGACGGCTAATTAAAACCAATGCACAATGGGCAACATTGCTGGCAGATTCAGTCGACATAACAGCCAAGTCTCTCTGGACTCTTGGCCCCTGTTTCGTTAAGTTGATTTTGGGCAAAATAAGTAATGTATTTTAGAGAGATGTCTGTTTCGCCTATCTAGACTTCTGCAATAACCTTGAAGACCGGACAATAGTTGATATTTTTTCACAGCCGCTATGGTACAACGACAATATGCTGATCGATGGTAAACCGGTTTTTTTTACAAAATTGGTATGACAACGGAATAATATTTATATCCGATTTTTTCGATGAGAAGGGCATACCACGCTCTTATAGGAACTTCTGTGTGTCCTATAATATAAGTACACCTTTTACATTATTTTATGGCCTCTTACACTGTGTATTAGAATATATAAAACTGTCAGATTTTAAGGTACGAGATCCTGTTTATGGCCCTTTCATACCATTTTTCAGTAAAGTGATATTGTCGATTGACAAGGGTTGCCAGGTTTATAATAGGATATACCTGAAGAATTTGAATTGTAATAATAAATTCGAAACCCGTTGGCAAGAATATTTCAACTTGCCTAGTGAGCAGATGTCATGGCCTAGAATCCATACTTTGGCACAGTCATTTACCAACGATTCAAAGTTGTGGTGGTTTAGGTACAGAATAGTATTTCGTACTTTAACTTGCAGAGATTTACTGTTTAAGATGCATCTGACGGATGATAATGTATGTTCCCTGTGTGGAAGAGAGGCTGAAACCATTGTTCATTTACTGGTAGATTGTCCTAAAACGGTAGTAATTCGAAACCAGGTTTTGGCATGGGTTGAAGAATGCACTTTACAAAGAATTTTCTTCTCGTCAAAGTCCATTATCTTCGGCTTTTTAGGCCCTAACTCGAAAGTACTCAATCTGGTGTCGTTAATAACAAACTATTGTATATACAGAGCCAGTATTCAGAGTAAAATACCCGATTTAAAGAGTATCAAATGTGAACTTAAGAAGTACTATCTATCTGAAAAGTTAAATGCAAATAGTAATAGACTGCAAAATTTCGAAGAAAAATGGAAAAACTGGTACGGCCTTATAGAATAATTATAAATACTACTATAAATATTGACATTAAGGTTGAAATTCAGTTCCGAACAACGTATCAATTTGTTAACTTCTCTTGTATCTAATGCGAGAACATCCTTGCTACAGGTCGGTTTCTATCGATATAGTTTATACGTGTTTGTAATAGATATTCAGCTTCATTACCTTCTTTTGTCAGTAAGATACGGTCTCCTGACTTTCTATTCTTATATGGACCCATGTATATTTATATGACCTATATATGTATGTACGTGTATTGTATAACTGTTTTGATATCGGACAATAAAAACAAATTAAAAAAAAAAAGAAAAGAAATAGACTGAAGGCTCATCCTTTAGAATCTCCTCAACTTCATCAGCATGTACTTACCAATACAGTCTCCATTATCATTCTCCATGTATCCATCTTTACATGTACAGTTGTAGGAGCCGGGTACGTTGGCGCAGTCAGCATTGTCCGGACACAGACCCAACTCACACTCATCATCATCTGAAGTGTGAACACAAAATATATTAAGGATCAGAATAATAAATTACAAATTTCTTATCATAGTGAAACAATATTCCCTATATACAATCCTATTTTTATTTTTTCCCACATAAATATGACATGAAAGCGGAGACTGAAACATGTGGCTGTTGATTAAGCCCTTTAGAACGCCGCAACAGTTAAAAAAAGTTCAATTAGAGCCCAAAATCTGCCTTTGTGCCTCAGTCAGTTCAGTCTACATTAACTGAAGGATGGCTTTTGATGGACCTGCACAATCTGATAGCAGGTCATCAGTAGACTTGCATATTCTGATACTGTTATGAGATGTAAAATTTCCAAATAGTATAGGTGGGATAGGTTTTGGGAGGAAATGAAGTGAGTGTGCTGGGGGATGTTCCCGGGGGAAGTAGATGGAATCAATATTAGTGAGCATGGTTTAAGCGCCATTAGAATATGGATTAAAGCGAATACGGACATCACTGTGGCAACTATGCGGAGCTTCCGCAGATATGCTACGGGACACGATAAAACACAGTTGTTGGATAATCAAATTCCGCTACTGGATAGGATGCAGAATAGATGGTCTACAGGCTCAAAAAGGACAGTTACTAGGTACCAATATGTTTAAAACAGTTCACTCACCATAACACTCCCTGCCATTGGCCCAGACCTCAGATCTGCCTCTGCCTCTGTACCCTTCCTCACAGACACATTGGTAGTAACCATTTCTGTTGATGCAGTTGGCCCTCTCATGGCAGTCATTGAAACCAAGTTCACATTCATCAAGATCTATACAACGAAAATCAACAGATATCATCATAATTATAGATTCCATGATAATTCCATCCATAATAGTCCACTCCAAGAAAACTAAACATTAAGTTCATAATTACTCAAATATATCTTTGACATTATTTTCGGTTTTTGAGGTGATCAAATTTTACGTAGCAACTTAGATGTGTAATGGTGGAATACAACTCAAACAAGATTTCTTTCCCGGATACTATGAAGAACAAGCCGAGTAGCTAGCAGGTCTTCCAGGTTTTCTGTCGGAAAGAACGTGTTACCTTTACTACTAAATTTCGCTCAACAAGGATATATAGTGAACTTTGCATAAAGGTGGATTATGAGGCATCAATAACTGTGTTAATGTTCAAGGATGAGAAGTTATTGTTCAAAAGGATATATTACTTCTATTCAAATCTTGAACTATGGCCCTTGAAAAAATATCATCAGTAGGAGTGATTTCATAAGGCCTGACTGAACTGGACCTAGAGGACACCATAAGACAGCATTATTCAAAATCAAGGCTTTATCCCCCTATGTTATTGAGATATTACATGCACAGCATTTGGGACGGACACACCGACGGACTGAGAGACGAACAGCATTTCCGTAGTCCACTCTCATTTTACGTGGCGGAGACAATTAGAGCTTGCCAAAAGCTGATCCAGATTCTTCGTTCAGACAACTTCCACATATTATGAACTTAGCCAATATTAATATAGTCTCTTAGTGTGAAGTATTCTCTCACCAATAGGTTTGTCCACACAGTAGAGACTCCCCAGGGTCAGTTTGCCTTTAGCCTGTACACTCCCCTGAACTTGGAAGTTGATGGATGTGACGGGCATGTCTCCTTGGTTACCAAAGATACCCGCATCCACTCTCCATTTGTCATCTCCAACATCACAATTACAGTTCCTGAAACCGAGATATTATGATATGAACTCTGGGAAGGAGAACAATTCAATGTGTTGAGAATAGCAAAAGTTTGGTACAATTTTTGTTTTTACTTTACATCGTATTCTTGTATATAATGCTTTCAACATTGGATCCAATATACAGTAAAAAATAAGATTAGTGATTGTTTCTCTCTTGTAATATCCACGAGAGCTGAAAATTCCACTCTACCATTATAGTGGGTGATGGCGAATGCTGTTAGTAATTATGTTTAACAACTGCAAGTTTATATAGAATCAATAACGATCATTTCAGTCATATACGACAGAGTAAACAGGCTTGATTAAACGCAACATTAAAAGGGTAGTGGAAAACGATGCCGGCGTACTGAGAAGAAGTCATATGACTCCACAGATATACTGAATCCATATTTCTAAAATACATGACAAAATCAAAATTGATTCCTGTGATGATTTGTATCCCAGTCAAGCTTTTATTGTAACTGTTAATATGCATCTTGAATGACATGACCACACGGCTCCTATCACCGGCTTGAGGGGTATTAGACACAAATATTTCAGAGCGATGATGTACAGCCCTGCAAAGTCATCTGCTGGAAAATAATGAATTATGTGACCGACAGATAGGAAAAAACGACCAAAACGAGAGAGTATTTATAGAATGCAAGTTCGTATTCAGAACAAATACCTTTGAGGTCCGAAGCCGATCAAGAGCTTCAGTCTCCACCATGTTTACAAGTCACAACGCTACAATCACAATTATTTATACAGAGGTCAAAACCTCGGGGACGAAGCGTCCACCAGCAGAACGTCACCATATACAGGCAATAATTAAACGCAACATTAAAAGGGTGGTAGACACACAAGACAAATGTGTGCGAGTATATACCTCTCTTCCATCATCCGCCGACCATCATCACCACCACACCTGCTCTGATCACCACAGTTACACATCTCTGCACGGCGACCAGCAGCAAAGAATGACGCGTCTTTCTCTTCTGGGGTCACGATAGAGAAGGCATCTGAAAACTGAACACAAAAGTAATTGAATACAACTTAATTCTGTTATTTCCATGCTTGTAGAATATGAAAGTTTCTGTAATCAGTCAACAACATTGATGAAAATCAAGGAGGCTAAAATTGTTTACAGCACTGTCAATTTCCATTATCGATTGATGTTTTTACTCGCCCAGAACCATACATATATCTTATAGTAAACAATGTAACTATATAAATGTAAATGTGAATACAGGCGGGAAAAAGCCCCATGGGGCTTGTTCTCCCGGCATCGCCTGCACGGTTTATAGCAGTGTTAGAATATTTATCGCAGCTGCGCAACTGGCCAGTTTTCGATAATGCATGATTTGAGTTTATATAGTATATATGTGGATTTAATTTAATAATATAAATTAGAAAAGTGTGTTCAATTCTACTGGAGATACTGATTATTCGTAAGATCCTCTTCTGGAGTAAGAGCAAGTGATTTAACTGACTGGCATACTTATGCCCCTAGAAAATGTCACCATAAGATAACTATGCATAAATCCATGAATGGTATAGCATAAACAGCGTCTTTTATTGATAGATTCTTTAATATAATTAATTGTTACAATATTTATTGATATTTGATTACATACGTAATTAATGTGATCTTTCCAATTTAGCGCTATGTTGAAGGTTATTCCAAGAACCACCCAAGAGTCAACCAATTAAATTTCTATTCCAGACATTGCTAACTTCGTTTTTTTTATTGGTGTTATGCATAATTAACATGCATTTGGTTAGTCGACGAGAACAGAACCAAGTATAGATTTTCTCTAACTCTTCAGACACAATATAATATTAAAACTTTCGAGTGTAAGACCATGCAACAATTTCATTATAAATGGTATTCAAAAAGCTAAATGTGCTAAAGGTTTCTTTGTAACATCCGTCTAAATATAATCTCTTTCAACTTGAAACAGAAATCTAATGAAACATTTTATCATTACCTTAGTAGATTTGCACTCATATTTCATAGGCAGGAGACACTGCTCGGACTCCTCGACCAAAGCTTTGATCTGTTCTGTGGAGGCACCAACATATTTGACAGGAACCTCCGTGACACCTATCACTGGCTCTTCTACAACTTTAGTTGGAACAATCGTCACACCTACAATTCAGAAAGTAGTGAGTTACCAACATACATGTTTATGACAAGAACATCTGTGACACTTATCGCTGGTTATTCTATAAATTTAGTCAGCACAATCGTCAAACGTAGGCCTACAGGAAAGAAAATATTGACAAACCAGCATATATGACAGGCACGTATGTTTTATTCAGCACAACAGTCGCACTGAGAAATAACATGAATTGCAGGCAAGCACCTAAAAGGTGCGTGGACCCCTCAGCCTTTTTTTTTGTCAAGTAGGATCAGGGCTGCATCTAGAGCCAATTTATCACAATGATTGACACAAGCCCACCATTATCATTATTTGGTGGGGGGGGTGATGGGGGCCATAAGCTCCAGGTATGCAAATTGGTTCAAAATTGCAGTCAGGCTAAAATGGGCTCTCCTAATCACTCCTTTTAAATAATTTCCAAGGTACAGTTACATGTTTGATGACAAAAATTGAAGTATAATGTTGTACCAGTTAAATGTGTGGACACAAATATGGTTCATGCAAAAGTTTTAGGATAAATCATATGATGTAGAATACAATGATTTAACAGCAAAATTGAAGAAAAATGTTGTCCTTCATTTAAGGGGACGCGATATTCAAACTAACAGGGGTTCCATACTGCAGGGATTCCCTTGCTAGCTATTTCATATTATACTTCTGAAATAAAGAATGTTTTGTGCAAAAGCTTTCGGATAAATCGTATGATGTGGCTTTAAAATGATTCAATAGCAAAATTGAAGAAAGATGTTGTCCTTCATTTAAGGCGACGCGAAATTCAAACTAACGGGTTCGATACTGCAGGGATTCCCCTGCCAGTTATTTCATATTATACTTCTGAAATAAAATATGGTTTGTGCAAAAGCTTTCGGATAAATCAATGTAGAAAAATGTTGTTCTTCATTTAAGGCGACGCGAAATTCAAACCTAACAGGGGATCTACGCTGCGAGAACCCCGTGGCGGTTATTTCCTCTTGTACTTCTGAAATAAAATAATGTCCCCAACCTGTTAGTTATTACTATAAAGGAATAAAATTTCTGCATGTGTGTGTGAAAAAACAATGTACACTGCATCTCATACATATTACATGAAGCTGAGAAGCTGTGGATAGGAAAAAGTCCAATAACATTTAGTGCCCCAAGGGTGGGGAAATCCTCCCGAGGGTAGTGCATAGGTTGAACAAGTGTAGCATGTAAGGTCCCAGATAAATGGGAAATAAAAGGGGAATAAATGGAAACACAGCAAGGAAGCAATCAGAAATTGCTCAATCGTATGCCCCCCATTCCGCTTTAATCTGACACTGCTGCGCCATTGTTCTGTTCTGTATTGGTCGGTGGAGGCCTAATTTAGATAATTATAAAAAAAAAATTCAGTCACTTTTTTCGGCATGCCTCGCATAAAACATATTTCAATTATTGACCAACAAGTAATAATACAATGTTTTGATGCAAGATGGTCGCCAGGGCTTTCGCCAAATCCGAAATGTAACCTGGTTATGAGACCTACATTCCTTGGGAGTATATTGTCGAGAAATTATGAAGCGATCAGTGAACTTTGAATTTTGCACCCAATTCACTCTTTTTGGGGCAATTTCATACTTCAGGACCTATGTGGTCTGCTTTGGAATGTAGAATAACAATTTTATAGCCATTTTCTCAGTTCAAATCGGTTATGGACTGAGATCCAGCCTGAACAAAATAAATATATCCCATTCACTTAGGTTTGATGAACAAAGGGCCATAACTCTTGACAATATAACCGAAAGCAGAGAAACTTCACGCTGCACAACTATGGGGCATTGACCACATATCATGCAAACTCCATACTTGTCCATACGAAATTAACCGAGATCCAGCCCGGACAAGCCCCAATTCACAAAGATTTCAAGAACAAAGGGCCATAACTATTGAAAATATAAGCGAAACGCGGAGAAACTTCACACTGCACAACTATAGGGCACTGATTACATATCCTGCAAATTTCAAAATTGTTCATACAATATTAACCCAGATCCAGCCCGGACAAGTCCCAATTCACAGAGATTTCAGGAACAAAGGGTCATAACTCTTGAAAATATAAGCGAAATGGGGAGAAACTTTCCGCTGCACAACTGTAGGGCACTGATCACATATCATGCAAATTTCGTACTTGTCCATACAATATTAACCAAGATCCGGCCCAGACAAGTCCCATTCACAGAGATTTCAGAAAAAGGGGCATAACTCTTGAAAATTATACCGAAACCCGGAAAATATTGACCAAGATATCGCGCGGACAAGAAATTCGGACGGATGGACAGACGGACGGACAAAGCGACCGCTATATGCCCCCCCTCTGATTGAAAGGGGGGGGGCATAATAAATTGAATCTTGAATGGACCAGGCTTTCTTGTATCAGGGAACCTTCAAAAGTCACAATGAAACATGCAACAAAGGGTTCCCGATGGGCATAGATACCAGTGCAAAAGATAAGCCATCAATCAATAATAATAAAAAAAATAATTAAAAATCATGAAATCATCACAGCCATCTGAAAATCTAATTATTTCATCAGTGAACATTCAGGAAGCTCTCATCAAAGTTTGGTCAGGCCCGACTTGATAGATCTGCAGATATTCAGCGGACAATAACACGTTGATGGGCATAGTTAACAGTGCAAAAGCTGAGCCATCAATAAATAATAAAAAAAAATAATTAAAAATCATAAAATCATCATAGCCATCTGAAAATCTAATCATTTCATCAGTCAACATTCAGGAAGCTCTCACCAAAGTTTGGTCAAGCCCGACTTCATAGATCTGCAGATATTCAGCGGACAAGAACATGTTGACGGACGGACGGACGGACGACCGGACGGACGGACGGACGTACGTACATGGCAACGACAAGACCCCGCAGCCCTATGGACTGAGGGGTAAAAATTCAAAATTCTTCAGATAGAATGTGTAAAAATATTTTCCCAATACTTGTGCTACTTATCAGTATCTCAGATGAACGCTGATAATAATCGTTGGAAAATGGAAATCTTTGAATCAGAATCACAAAGAATGATTATTCCATTTGGAATATATCGTATTACAACACACCTTTTCCTGGGTAGGAATCCATATCACAGAAGACGAGGAATGGGTCCACATCTTTAGAGGGCCAAATCAGAGCCTCTCCTGTCTTATAGCCCCAATCCATAGCCTCTTGACAGTCTTCGGGTAGATCTGTAATGTCATAATTCATTTTTAGAAATAATGCAAATGCATACTCAAGTCGGTCATACTTTTTCTGCTGTTTGAAGTTTTGTTGAGGACTTGTTCAGCTGTACAGCCTACCACTGACACTTTTATATAATGCATTTTGGGGGTTTAGCAGTTGAAAGTAAAGTCATAAAACCCCTTCCATAGCAAATCACCATGCCTTCTCGGTTATTTTCCCATTGTGACTAACTATATAGTTAATCTTACCTGATATTTTTTACTCGTACAACTACTATTCCTAGCAGAAAGTGATGACACTACACATACTGTTATCATAGATGCATTGTGATGTTGAACAGTTCGTGTTGATGCCGAATTGATTGCACTCTAACTACATTACGCTGTTATGACAATGGATGATATTACTACATAAATTGCATTGTTTAGTATGGGACAAGAAGGGAACACGAAGGCGTGTTGATGAATTCGGAGCTTATTATGTACATTTATGTAGCGTTATGGCTAGCTCGTTTGTATGAATTAGATCTTATCAGGAAATGGACGGAAGCCGAAAATGTGCAGACAAAAATCATTGGAAAAAACCAACATTGCCTTAAAGGGTAAGAAACAGAAATATGACAGAGCTCACCGAATGGCTCTGGTCCACATCTAAGTTTGCCGACAGAGAAAGATGCTTCAGCTCCTTCCTCAGTCACTCCATCCGACTTTACACCGGTCACAGGGAGGACGTCTCTGTTTGTTACATAATCTCCCTCCTCGGCGGGCATGGGACCGATGGCATCACATCGACATACCTCATTGTCAGGGCAGGTTCCCAGCAGGACACAAGCACAGCCGTCAGATTTACTGTTATCAGCCCCAGCAAACTGCGGAGACTTGGTGCCATTGTAATCAAGATAAGCGCCTCCTGACTTCATCAGGGCAGCAAACTTGCACTTGTACTTGATACCCTGACATAGTAGGAAACAGATGAACTCAAATTCAACTTGCTAAAATGCTTTTAAAACCTCTCGGATGTTGGCATTCAGGAAAAAGTCATAACTCATTTAACGATACATCTGTATATGTAGCATTTAACCTGCATTTCATAAAATAGGTGAAACTCGAGTCTCGCTCCATCATCAAACTCATGTGTGGTTGAAATACGAAAAGACTAGCTATGATGCTTCAACAGATGAATTGTTAAAATCGTTGCAGCTATTTATGGGAGAATTGGGTCGAGGTCATTCAACCTCAATAAGGTTCAAATTCAAAACCAGATGCACACGGTATGTGGAATACAATTAAAAAAATCGACCTTTAATTTTTCAATGTGTATTGTGTTAACAGTAGTGAACAGACAGGTTTTCCGTATTGTTTGTTCTTGAAAACGATGATATGCTTCTGGTAGTTGTCCTTACATATAGTGTTCACAGGGAGAGCACTATTGACGATCACTGAGACCTTTGAAAATAGGTTAAGGTCAGTACGGAGTGAAACATTGTGCCAAATATCTAATCGCTAGCTCTCTTTGTCATTGAGATATTGTTCAAAACGCTATTCACATTTTTACCTCTGTGACCTTTGAAAATAGGTCAAGGCCGATGCTGAGTGAACAAGACAGCCTTGTTCTTGTGTTTTTAGAAATGTGCAGTCAGTTTATTTGACTGTAGGGTCATAAGACTTCTTATCAGTACGCCGGCATCTTTTTACCACCGTTATTATTTTGCGTTTATTTGTGCAAAATATCAAGCCTCTAGTTCTATTTGCCTGTTAGATATTGTGTCCACACGGGACTGCCAATGCTACTCAAACTTTTTACCCCTGTGAATTTTGAAAATAGGTCAGTTTTGATGTAAAATACGAGATTGAAGATTTGGACTTTATTGTATTATCATTTGGTAATAATCAATTATAGAACTGAAAGACGATCGTTTTCAGTGTATAGCTATGTATGTAAGTTACATTATGTTTCATTTGGAAGGCGTCGCATCTTGGCCAGTGTATAGTTGTATAGACCTGTGTGTGGAGATCAGTGAACGGTTAATTTTGTACTACATGTACTGAAGTCATAAAGTGTTTTTGGAAACAGCATGCTTGACCAACCAGATAGGTCAGGTTTGCTGTCAGTGCATGTTCTAAAGGGAACAATACAATCTGTTTCCTTAAACAGAATTCGCTGCTTGAATTTTAATCAAAGGCCGAGTTCACTGGAGTCTGGTACTTTTGATTTAAACATCCGAAAACGCACGTGGGTAATTGAGAATGAACAGGTCACGTGTGAGTTGGTTTATAAGGATAAGTGTTTTATTGTCAAATCGCCTTCTATTAACGGTGGCATCCAGCCCTGATTGGATAAGTGTTTAGGTCAACTAACTATATAGATGCATGACCATTCTGTTTATAGTCAGACTTAAATGATCTGCCTCTCTTGAATCACAAGTGTGCTTCATTGTATAACTGGGAACTATTCTGCGTTTGACATTGGATTGTCAGTTGGCTGTATGTCAATGGCTGTCAACGAATAAACACCATATTGTTTCAAACAGATCTGGTCTTCTATGGAGAATCTACAGAGGCAACCTGAAGTCGAATTCTGGAATCGTTCTCAATGCCTGGACCTGACAAAAACAGGTTACTTTTTAGTCACCAGACGTCGTCAATTTTCCCAACCTCTTCCATATCGCTCCAATTGATCAATTTCACAGATAATATATATGCATCGCGTAAGACACATTTACTGTACAACATCCACTGAACGAAAGAACAAACTACGGTATTACCTGTAGACAGAACTCCGACACCTGGGCAAGTTCATGACCCTGTTCAGGTGTGACTTCTCCATATGTTATAGTCTGATCAAGTGGTTTATCATCAACAGGTAACTCTTCCTCTTGATCAGTGGGAATCTTAGAAATAAGGAGAGGTGGAACATCGTGGGATTAAAACGCCTAACAATGTCCAACTGTCCACATCTGCACAACACAATTATATAAACCTACTAGCAGGTCAATTTGCTAAGATCATAAAATATATGAAACGATATAAATTTTCAAGATGGTAGATATTAGAACTGATTGCTGCTCATGAAAATTTCGCTTAACCCTGTTTGAATACTGAGCATAACAGTTTTATTTGACCTAATGAGTATTTTACATCTAGCAGTAGTTATATATCTTCTGTTCTCATTTGGTAACTGTTAAGATTGTACAATCACAGAAAGGGTTATAATGAAAGATGCATGAGATCAAAAACAGAAACGGTAAATCTTATAATAATTCAATTACAAGCGTCTAGTCCGTCATTCATAATCCAGCCGTCGTCCATTAGAGAATATCCGCGTCCATAATCCAAAGACCTATTCCATTTTCCACATAACCGGATGAGAAATTGACCCCCAAATTTGACAAACTGTCCCAAAATCATACAATCATCGGGAACTGAATTATTGGAGAATTTACTGAAAACCTTTAACATAGCTTATACCTGTGTGATACCAATCTCTGGGCAAGTGGTGAAATCACAGTCCACAGAGAATGGCTCCACTCCACCAGCACTATCAGGATCAATACCATAACGTCCATTCCAGTTTGGATTGGTGTCCTGGCCAGCCATCTTGATGTCATGGCAAGTCTTGAATAACGCTAAAACCAGATACACATCCACATATTGAAATCTCCATTAAAATCTATTACATTTCGAATTATAGACTACATTTGCACCAACAGCTAAGTGTTATACTATAAGCGTGTCTAATTGATTCTTTTAGTGCAAATTTTAGGGAAATCTACCACACTTCAAACATGCTCTGTACGACCAAACAGTGATTTCGAATGTCATAAATACAAAGAAACTATTCTTCTATGACTTAAAATGTTACCAAACCATTTTTGTTTTCAATTTAAAGCCTACCATTTATGAAAGCAAGTTTAGAAAACATACCAAAACAACGAAGATCTTCAATCTCAAGAGTCCTGTTTCCCTCATCTGCCGGTGCAATGTTCACCCTCGACACAGGAAGTACTTTCTTGTCCAGGAGACTTCCACCATCATTTTTCCCACATTCACATTTCCCTCCTTTACAACCTTCTCCACCTGAAAATATCAGTTTATTTCACACATATGAAACAGAACTCTTGCAAACAGACATAATAAACCACACTTCTTGGTTACAGAAAACATACATTGACCCATTTCAGTAGAATCTGTTTGTGTAGAGTTATGCAGATTTAGTTTTTGCACAACAATATTCAAATGTCGTTTCAGAATTTACATGTAAATTCTACATCGATCTTAAAAACTTAGTTGCACCAGTACAATATGTACTCTGTCCCAAGATGTCAAGTCCGATCATTCAAAAATACCTGCAAAACATGTACATACCGATCCCGATTGGGACGTTCGCGGATGATTGAAATGTATTCTAGATACTTCCCAAGAATTCGTGTGGTCGCGTTGCTGTAACCCTGTACAGGGTTTTTTCTTCCATCGGAATCCTGATTCCCGACAAATTCTCATAAAAATTTGAGCAAGATGTTCAAGAACGATAACTTTGGATTCCCGTCGATTCCTGTTGTACAGAATTCAAAACGGACGTAAAATAAAATTTATCTTAACTTAATTGCGGCATGATGATATATACAAAAATTCTTGTGGCCACATGCCACGAGACTGGCAGAAATTGCCTTTGGTTCAGCATTTTGTTCAAGTATACCTGAATTTCCAGCCCAGTATGGGAGAAGTTTGCCACCACTGGAGTAAGCCCCAAAGCCATCGCCCAGTTTGAGAGCAGCTTCCTTACAGGCATAACTCATCTCCTGTGTACAGTACTCAGAGACGTCAGTCAGAGCCTTCAGCTGTTCAGGTGTGGAAGATTTGTAGGTCACAGGAATATCCTCTCCCTTAGGGGGGACTTCTGTAGGCTTGTCAGGCAAAGGCTCCACAACCTGGGGATAAAATGAATCGCCATTTGAAACAGGGTTGGAACAGGTTTTAACACTCTGAACTAGGCATTCATAAAAATTTAACCAACAAGCAGAAATAACACAAATGCATATCCATGACTATAGGAACGGACAGATCGATGAGTTTTCATAAAGGCTGGAAGGTTGGAAGCTTGAACAATACGATATGTAAACAGGATAATAGCTGAGAAGATGGTTTTATAAACTAAACTACTGTAGGTGCTTATTATTAGCGAGAATTATCTTTTACGGTTTCACCTTAAAAGCAATTTCATGGAATGTATCTTTCGCGGCTAATCCACCAACAGGTAAACTAATAGTATATTGGAAGTTGCTTTCAGCTGTTACTGTAAATTATTACTTTCACTCTTTACGTAGGCCTATATACCTGTGCTGGTGCAAATTTTCTGAAGAGAATGTTTGTCTAATCAGGCACTAAGTACGGGAATCATGCACTCTGAACTGGACCTTGCTGGTAATACAACGGTCAGCTTGTAGAATTTAGGAGACCATGAACAACATATTATAAAATTTTAATTGATTGAGCGACAGGAGATGAAACAGTTTGAATCAATATTCTTATTTCATGATCAGCTGCCTGCATGCGAGTGAAAACCACACATTGACTGTAGATCAAGCTACAACAGTTTTACCCAGGACGTTTTCATAAGTCCAGGAAAAACTCAATTTTCAGTTTTCTTCCCAAAATAAATTATCAAAAACCTTAGTTTGAATTATTAGAACTATTTTTAAGTATTCTGAGAAGTTGCTATGACGGATGTAAGGACAACAACAACAACGACGACGACGCACTCACAATGAAGTACCTCGGTTTCGCGCAAAACAAACATCTTTTCGCGAAAATAGCGAAAGATGGTTCCGCGCGAATAATAAGGCATTCGCAGTATTTTTAGCCCACCATCACCAGATGGTGGGCTAAATTTGAACGCTTTTTGTCTGTGGTCTGTCAGTTCATTGTCTGTCGTCTGTCGTCCGTCTGTCGTCTGTTCCGTTCAAACAATTTCTTTCGTTATCATTTCTTGTGAACTATCATGATCTTCAAAAGCTGGTACGTGTTCCCCTACGTTCATAGTTGTGCAAGAAACCTTTTTTGGTCCGATTCGAAAATCCAATATGGCCGCCAGGCAGCCATCTTGGATTTCCCCATGAAACGTTGTTATCGCGATTTCTCAGGAACTACTGCATGGATCTTTCTCAAATTTGGTACACAGGTTCCCCTTGGGGTCTAGTTGTGCAAGATACCTTTTCTGGTCCGATTCGAAAATCCAATATGGCCACCAGGCAGCCATCTTGGATTGCCCCATGAAACCTTGTTATCGCGATTTCTCAGGAACTACTGCATGGATCTTTCTCAAATTTGGTACACAGGTTCCCCTTGGGGTCTAGTTGTGCAAGAAACCTTTTTGGTCTGATTCGGAAATCCAATATGGCCACCAGGCAGCCATCTTGGATTTCCCCATGAAACCTTGTTATCGCGATTTCTCAGGAACTACTGCATGGATCTTTCTAAAATTTGGTACACAGGTTCCCCTTGGGGTCTAGTTGTGCAAGAAACCCTTTTTGGTCCGATTCGAAAGTCCAATATGGCCACCAGGCAGACATCTTGGATTTCCCCATGAAACCTTGTTATCGCGATTTCTCAGGAATTACTGCATGGATCTTTCTCAAATTTGGTACATAGGTTCCCCTTGGGGTCTAGTTGTGCAGGATAGTTTTTCTGGTCCGATTCGAAAATCCAATATGGCCACCAGGCAGCCATCTTGGATTTCCCCAATGAAACCTTGTTATCGCGATTTCTCAGGAACTTCTGCATGGATCTTTCTCAAATTTGGTACACAGGTTCCCCTTGGGGTCTAGTTGTGCAAGATACCTTTTTTGGTCCGATTCGAAAATCCAATATGGCCACCAGGCAGCCATCTTGGATTTCCCTTTGAAACCTTGTTATTGCAATTTCTCAGGAACTACTGCATGGATCTTTCTCAAATTTGGTACACAGGTTCCCCTTGGGGTCTAGTTGTGCAAGAAACCTTTTTTGGTCCGATTCGAAAATCCAATATGGCCACCAGGCAGCCATCTTGGATTTCCCATGAAACTTTGTTATCGTCATTTCTCAGGAAGTACTGTATGGATCTTTCTCAAATTTGGTACACAGGTTCCACTTGGGGTCTAGTTTTGCGAGATACCTTTTTCGGTCCGAATCGAAAATCCAATATGGCCACAAGGCAGCCATCTTGAATTTCTCCATGAATCCTTGTTATCGTGATTTCTCAGGAACTACTGCATGGATCTTTCTAAAATTTGGTACACAGGTTCCCCTTGGGGTCTAGTTGTGCAAGATACCTTTCCTGGTACGATTTGAAAATCCAGTATAGCCACCAGGCAGCCATCTTGGATTTCCCCATGAAACTTTATCGTCATTTCTCAGGAACTACTGCATGGATCTTTCTCTTTTTTGGTACACAGATTCCCCATAGGGTCTCGATATGCAAGATGCCTTTTTTTAAAGGAAGCTAATCAGGATTCAGGCACTTTCGAAGTTTCAACATTACTGCGCAGACCGGATCCCTTCAGTATTAAATAGTGTACCATCTTACTATTTTCAGGCATGGTATCTTAAATGAGATATCTCAAAATAGCCGTATAAACAGAACAGAATTAGCACTCGTTCTTAATTATAAAATCTTAAGTATGTTTCATAGCTCATGCCAAAGTGTCAAAGAGGTTGGTCTTCGCTTTCAGTACCCAATGATGACACGTGCAAAAAAATAAATAAAAAAATACTACGAAACAAAGGCGAAGAATCCTCCGTACATGTACATTCACTTTCATACTAACTTCGCTCATTTCTCTTGTATTATAACAACCGACATAAGTACAGTTTCTAGAAATCTTGAAACTCCTGAAACTTAGATTATATCTTGGTGTTTTTCAGTGACCTTTTCCGATCCTTTTCGCTCAGATTCGAAATTCTGTAAACAAAATTACAAATCAATCGTTTGTACTTAGTAACAATGGACAAAAAGATCCTCTAGTCATTAGCTTACAACTATCGGACAATGGTGGGCGCCAAGATCCTTCAGGATCTCTCGTTCTTTTCTGATTCGATATGAAAATAAGAACAAATAATTTCACTTTACCGTCACTCCAATGGGTGGATCTTTAAGCAGTTCGCAGTAGACCGGGAAAGGTGCCACACCTCCAATCTGGTCAGGGTCTATAAGCCATGGCTCACTGACAATTGGATCGCCTGGAAACTTGGAATTTCTCAGTCGCTGACAGTCAATCGGTATACCTATTCCGAAGCGATGAAAAATTATCTTCTGATAATCGTAGTTTTTCAAAAGTATGTCCAGCATCCATCTATATCAAAATAGCACATACAAAGCGTACACGTAGTGCTTAAACTCCAAATGGTGAAATATTAACATGAGAATACTAAAGAAAATGTCCACTCACCGAATTGTTCATTGCTGCATTCCAGGGATCCCAGAAAGTATTCAGCAAATTTCTCCTCCCCAGCAGGAGCAGCTTCCTCACCCAGTCCAAAACAGATTTCAGACACGGGTAATAGATTCTTGTCAATGAACAAGCCGTGGTCTTGTCTACGTTCGTTGTCCTCGATATCACAGTTACAGGCTCCGCCACCCTGACATTTGCCCACCTCACCACAGGCACATTTCTCGCCACCAGCGTTACCTGCCCAGCCTGTTCAGGTATGGAAAGATGATAATCATGAAATCTGGCAATTACACCCATGAAAACACATAGGAAACATTCTTCGTGAAATCTTTAGTCAGTATTAGTAAGAATTTTTCTGAGATAAAACGTGCAAATTTAGTTTATATACTTCTCATCTTAAAAGATGCAGGTCTTAGTCATAATCAGCCTCCTTGATACATATCGTCGCAAAAAAGTATTAGACCTGCCTAGTATAAATTGGCTACCACTGGGTCCACATCTGAAGAATAATGCTCAAAATAAACTGATCACAAAATACTGAGTTACATCACCTTTCTGTTTTTCACCAGTGCTGGACTTCCAGAATGCATTGGAAGACAACGGAGCACGTTGACAGATGAATCTACCATACTGTCTACAGAACCCTGACTTCTCTGTCAAAGCCTACAATTAGAATGGATTTAGAAAAGAAAATTACACTCGACCCACATTATAATTTTAATCTATTTAACTCATCGATCATTTCACACTGCAATGAAGTAATTTATTCTGAGAATAGTAGATCCAGGTCAGTCATCTTAAATTCTCACTTAATTGAAGATCTTAGATTTAACGCATAGAATTGACCTTTAAAAAATAGGTCAAGGTCAGTCATACTCAATAGGTTTCAGGTCCATGATCAGTTGCATTTGTGGTATAAATTTGGACAATGTCGATATAATCCTTCTCAAAATATCATACTAAATAAAATTTGACATGGACAAAATAGGTCAAGGTCAGTCATCTTCAATACACTTCTGGACTATCCCCAGATGTACACATGGTATTAATTTGAAAATACTAGCTATATTTCTTCGTGTTATATAATGTAAACAGTATAGGACTTTGATGCAATAAGTCAAGGTTATTCAACTGGGATAGGCTTCTAGTAAATTACCATTTGCACATGTGATATGAATTTAGAGATCCTAGGTTCACTTCTTCACACAATATTGCAAATACTATCATTTGACATTGAAAGAATAGCTCAAGGTAGGTCATTTTCAATAAGCTTCCGACCCATTTCCAGTTCCTTATGCGGTATAACTTTAAAATGCCCGGCTATAATCTTTCTTGAGATATCGTGTCCACAAGAAAGTTGGAAAGACCGACAAACGACGACGACCACTCAAACATTATCAATCCATGCCCCACAAACATCTACCATACTGATACTTTCTGATCATATTCTGATGCTGAGTATGATCTACATAATAAGAGGGGACTCGGTGGCCGAGTGGTCTAAGGTGATTCGCTGGTGACCGCTAGCCTCACACCGCTGAATCGGGATGGGTTCGAGCCCAGCGGGTGCATGTATGAAAGTTTGCCAGTTACTTCCTGAAGATGGTGGTTCTCTCCGGGTACTCCGGTTCCCTCCACCTACCAAACCGACTGTCACCATATGAGTGAAACAACCTTGAGTGTGACATTAAGCCAAACCCCCCTCTACATAATAGTACAATTAAATTCCGCTAACCTCAAGTTGTGGTTTGCTGGCATTGGCATACACTGGTTTGACACACTGGGCTCCAGGACCAACATTTTCTGGTTTGTCTGGTAATTGGAAGTAGTTACCGGCTGTAGAAAGAAAAGAAAGACCGTATAACTATTGCCTGCTAATACGTATTCAGTTTATTGGAACCATTCACAAGTAGTTAAAGTACAATTCTACGCAGTAAATCACCTGGGGAACTGATTGAGGGTTACATTAACTGATGGTGGAAAAGAAGGACATATAGCAAACCATGCCATTCAAAACTGTTTTTGCAAATATATGGTCGCTCATAATTCTGCAAAGAATTGATTTTTTCCCCATGCATTTCCCATACATTTCCATTTTCCAAATTTGAGGGAAATCTGCTGGAAATCAAAGATAATCATCGCGGTAAGTTTGGAGTTCAGTAACATAGGACCATCCACATTTCGGCATGGGTTTGTCTGACATGTTTACTGCCCAAAGCTAGCCGGATCTTTTCTGCTGGGGATTTGTTTTCTTTTGGATTCAATGTAAAGGACACCCGACACCTTCCACTAGACAACATGAAGGTTATTCGGACTCTCGTTTTTCATAAAATGTGCGAATTTACAAGACACAATTAGCCATTGGTAGATCTTTGCCCTTCAGATTCCAAGACAGGATCATTTTATGTAGTGTGACTGAAATAAAGAATGACAATACGAACTATTTTCTACTCTACAAAATGTACGCATTCATCATTCCATACCTTCTAGATCCACAATGGTTTTAGGGAAGTGACAGTAGACCTCGAATGGATCCTCGTTAAGTGGTCCATCAGGGTCAATCATGTAACGTCCGTTTGGTGGAATGTCATCATGGGGGCGCTTCTTGTAAAACTCTTGCATGTGGTAACAAGTCTCAAACACCTCTGAATAATAAAATTGGAGAAAAACATTGAACAATTTCATGTTGCATAATATATGGCTAATTCATTTCAAATACCGGTGTAATTAATCACTGAATGACATCTATAAACGGCGTATGTGGAAAACAGAAAACGTCTGTGTTGCAGCTGCTGTGATTCTGATATATACGAAAAGGCTTTGAGCATTATCAAGTGTGTATTGGGTGAAATATACTTAAGGAGAATAAATGTTCAAAGCTGTTCAGTACTGCTCATAATCCTACCAAAACATCGAAGTTTGCCGAGAGTGTGTTTCCCAAAATCGTGGTCGTCATCACCAGTGTCACCAAAGTTAAGCTGTCTGACAGGCAGGTCCTTCTTGTTGGTAAGATAGCCTTTGTCTTCGCTGTAATATAACAGTCAATGAACATTAATGACAGCTTTCATCAAATACATAGGCAGGAGGAAGGTTAACCACGGAAGATAATTCTTAGTCGCGTCAAGGGGATAACCCTGATTCTGATTAGGTAAGTACTTTTTAGTACAAATATACGAAACCCTTGCTATGAGTGTTTTTTCTGGTGTAGACACCCACCGTCACGTACAATTTCCTATTCTTCACTCGAACAAAATTCAAGTTAATCCTTTAAAAAAGAGCTGCGCTGATACCATGGGCAGGTGCACTAATACACGATTCGCATATCGGTTCTTTCATGCTCTCTCCTCACTATCTCTTTAACCCATAAGCTATGTTTAATCAATAATAACTGCACTATTTTCGATCTGAATTTGCCGAAGTTCTCACAAATGTAATCATAATGGTCCTTTCTTGGAATAGTAAGACCGTTTGATCCATATTTATCATATTTATCCCAGCGATCTACAGTTCAAATCCCCGCCCATGTTAAAGAGATGGCTAAGAGAGAGAATGAACGAATCGATATGCGAACCACGCCTCAGTGCACATGCCGGTGCTATCAGAGCAGTTTTTTGTTAAACGTGGGAGAATAGCTTGAATTTCGTGTAAGTCACGGATTGAGTGACATTATCGGGTTATCACCTTCCCTAGATAATGCCAGGTGTTCCAGAATGTAACAGCCTTTAAACACAGTTACCGGTCTTACGATGTCAAAAACCAGTCAGGGTATGTAGTTTGCACTCTGGGGGTTAAGAACTATGAAAGATATCAAAATTGCATTTATTGTCCTATGAATGAATACCTACAGCTCTTTATCTAAGTTGGCGTCACAGTTACACTTGAGAGCTGCCTCTCCTTCACAGTCCCCATTGATTCCACACTGACACATAGAACCCTCTCCTCCAGCAAAGTACAGGTGCTTCCCTCCATTATTACCAATCCAATAAGCAACTGGGTTCTGGGGATCATCTACCAGCAAACAATAATGTTATTTATACTGATTCAGTTATTTTTTTGGAAAATCTATCAAAATATTTAACACATGGACGTTTACATATTTACCTTGGGGGAAAAATACAATTATATTCGATTGTATCAAATCATAAAATGAAGCTAGAGAACTCATTTAGGATAACACTTCTTAGGGAACATCCAAAACTTTCATTGGTCCCCATTTTATCCAAAGAGAAAGACACAGCTACTGGCTAATTATTTAACAGAACGGTATAGTTTTCGTCTGAGGAATACATATTTAGAAAATTCAAGAAAGAAAAGAGAAAAGTTTTACCAATGTTGTGTATGACAGCCTTTTTACACATATAAGCCATTTCCTGCGTACAGTAGGAGGAGTGATCAGTCAGAGCCTCCAGTTGTTCTGGTGTCGCTTTAATGTACGTCACATTCTTACTATATGAACCAGGCTCCTCGGCATTATCTACTTTGGTCTGAAATGCAGCAGAAATATGTAAAAACACTGTTATTAGCATTTCACAAAGTCTATTTCCAGCCACATGCACTTCCAAAATCTCCATTCATTTGCTTCTCAAAGAGTGATATTCACTGCACTGCACAAAGGTTTGAAAAGACAGCCATATATTCAGGATGTAGAATACATATGTTTTTCGAGTATATGTTCACTACTCGTGAATCCACATTGTTATCATGTACTCAGTCGGTTGTCTCCCTGGATTGTAATTAAGTCAGCTATCTGCCCTATAGATAGAATGGTGGGACTTAAACTAGAACTGGACTCACCGGTTGTTCGGTATCATGACCGACTGTGGTGATACCAATAGGTTTCTCCTCTATCATCTCACAGATTACAGGGAATGGGTCAACATTTCTCTCATCTACCGGAACAACGACTGAAAATAAATATAATAATAATAATCTTTCTTTTACCCTCGGTAGCCAGTTTGGCTATAAGCCAATCTTCCACTGGGCCGAGCACATTCATACACAGAAACATATCTCACAATCATACATCTGGTTTTGCGGTGTGGGAGGAAAGCCGGAGTACCCGGAGGGAAACCCACGAGCACGGCCTGGGACCAGAAACCCAATCTCACATACGACCGTTCGACGCCATGGGGAATCGAACCCGGGCCGCATTGGTGAGAGTCCGAGATGTTAACCACTGGACTAACCGTGCCCCCCACGGTGAAACTATATAACCGACAAATAAAGAAGAAATTTTATTCTGAATATACATAACTGGTGAAGGTTAACATGACGTGGACTGATGTGGAGGCCTACTATTTTACTTTGAACATTTCAAATTATCACATCAGAACCAAAGTAACATGAACTATGCAAAGAGCTTGGGTGTGTTTACATAGGGTCTTGGTTAAGGGCCTGTAACCCACCTGGGGGGCAAAATTTACACATTTTTTTTAGAACATTTCTTTCTCCAGGTGAGTGAGTGAGTGATTAGGATTTAACGTCGCTTTCAACATTATTTCAGTCATATCGCGACGATTTCCCAGGTGAGATTATTTTGGTGAATAAATGTTTTCTTGGATGCAATTTTAGCCTTCAAAAGTCTAATTTTGAATGGCAACATGTTCGCATTATTGAGTGGAAGACCCTTCAGTCTGGCAATTCACACTTATCAAACACAAACATTACAGTCAGTTAATAGGCCCTAATCTGTTCCTCGCTTTAATTCCATTACTTGATTCTCCAGGTTTACAAGTAAAACCCCTTATTAGCAGTGCCTCGGGTCTGAATGTTTCCTACGCTTTTTAGTCACCTGACGCCGTCAATTTTCCCCCACCTCTTGAATATCGCTCCAATTTATAAATGTTGTTCTGATTGATGAGATGTTAATGCTCAAAGTGTAACCATCACATTTTACCCATTGTTTTGTCAATAGACAAAAACGTAAAATTCAACAGAAAAAAGATGTTCAACAAATTTTGCTAATCTGAGAAACTATTATTTTCTTGCATGGTTGTTCTACGTGGCAGAGTGGAAATCTCGAAATGTAGACGTTTGAACATGAAGGCTCATGTTATGAAAAGACAAGCATCTAAGCTGGAATGACGTCATACTTATCAATATACACAACCAAATATCTGCTTATTTGAAATCCCAGAGAAATAAGCTTTTCAATAATATATACGTATGTATGCTGATTTATGTTCATGCGCTTATAATAAGACGACAAATGTCAGTGGCTGTGTGAAAGTCTACTCAGGTGGCAACAAGCACCTGATGATAAGATTTTTCATCGCATGAATGTGTGATTAAGTTTGTGATTCCTATGCATTCATTCTTCCGATATTGTAGTCATGATAAAACAGACAGACGGACATATATACATGACAATACGTCAAGGACAGTTTTAGCAGTAGCCCATGATTAGATGCGTGTCTGGTATAAATTTGGTATGCCGAGACCGAATCATTCTTAACCCTACCAGGCCTGGAGGGGGGAGCATTATGATCCCCTCGAGCAAACTTTCTTCCCAATCTCCGGAACGACACAACAATGAAAGCTGACTCTCCCAAAATTTTTAGTTTATCATATTGGGGTCATTTTGAGCCTATTTGCATAACCCTCTGAGTAGAGGACCATAGGTAAATTCAAGATGGCGGCCATGTGGAGGTACCAGTGAAGTGATGTTTTTGTCATTTTTCTCAAAATTCCTGATTTTCTTTGAGGAAACTTGGACAAATTATATTTTATTTCACAGCAGACTATTATTTACTAATTAATCATTCAGTTTTTGCAAAGAAAACCCATCACTAAAAAAATTCGAAAATTCTGACAGAAAATTCGACAAAAAAATGCCTTGAAGATGACGTCACTATGACGTCATCAAAACAGCCATCTTGGATTTTTTTACATTACACTTTCTGGTAGAGCTTGACCCAAGGGTATAGTGTGGTAAGTTTCCGCCCCCTAGCTCAAGGGGTAAGAAAAATATTTAGAGAGGGGGCAGAGAAATGTCACCATCAGACCTGGACAGGTCCTAAAGAGCCCAGGTCAGATAGGGTTAAGATATGTTGGTAACTTTATCCTGATGACCCGAAAATATGGGTCAATCTAGAAGATTTTCATTACGTGTATTTTCCGCGATCTCGTGCATGTGTGAGCCAAGTTTCGGATTACTAGACAGCGTGATTCTTGATATATTGTGGTTATGAAGAAACAGACAGACGGCCGTACGTACATGATGACAATATCACGGAGCCAATTTTCCAAGTAGCCCATGACCAGATGTGTGTCTGGCATAAATTCAGTGAGCCTTGACCTTATGCTTCTTGGGATAGGATGGTAACAAGGAATTGATAACAAACTGACATAAGTTGACCTGGTGACCCTGAGAAAAAAGGGTATGCATGTGTGATTTAACTTTGGTGTTCCCTGGCTTAGTCATTCTTGAGATATGGTGTTATCGACAAAACGGAGAAATACATGTACATGAAGTCGACAATACGCCAAGGTCAGTTTTGAGAAGAGTTAAACCTATCAACCATGGTAAAAAGAAGGTAATACATATTGCTTAGTTTATTCCTAGACACGTTCAACCCCCACATTCTCCTATCACTCCCATAAGATGTAGTCAGGTTGAGTACTTATTTACCTGATGAACTACTTGATACCAGTGGCTCGTCAGCTCTGGCTGGAGGTCCGTCAGGGTCAATAAGGTAGGTATAGTCATCCAAATATCCCATCTCTCTGTACTGTTGACATGTCGGCTCAATACCTGTAAAATGCATATAAACTGGTTAGGGTGATCAATTAAAACAGTTAACAATATTCATATAAATAATGAAAAGGTTCATTATCTCATCGAAATTTCACAGCTTGTAATATATGGAGGTTGAATTATAAAATTGCTTGTTGAAATTTTATTAATCAGACAACCAGATTTAGCAACCAGGCTAGGTAACGTAATTTGTTAATACATATATTTATACCATCGCATCGTTCAGTACTCACCAAACTGTCTCTGACCACACATCAGAGCTTCTACTGACAGTGTTCCCTTTTTGTCTCCACCAATCTCATTCAAAGTGACTGAGGTGACCGGTAAGTCAGCTTTGTTGATGATTTTACCGAAATCCGTCCTTTCTTCGCCATCCTGAATATCACAGTTACACTTGGCGTTGGGTTTATCACATGACTTCGTCACGCCACATCCACACATGTTGGGCTCTCCGAGGCCGCCGGCCCAGTAATCTTTTTGAGTTTTGTTCCGGCCAGACCAGAATCCCACCATTTCACCGTCTGCCATCAATCGAGAATTCTACAACAGGTAGTTCTTATGGATAATAGATATATGCATAAGCAGTGAAATAGGAGCAAAACAAACGGACAAATGGAATAAATAGATGCAAAAGTTGCAACTATATTAAGCTGTCAGGAAGGGGCTACAATACTACAAGATTTTGAAGAACTGAGGAGGGAGGATTTAACATCTTGTCCTTCTGCATTCGAGTTCAGTACTCTATCATGTGCTTCTGAGCTGAAGGAAATTCTTGTCAGCTACATGCAACTACAGGCGCTTGTGAACAGCTTCCTTTTTTAGTAAGATATTGTTAACTAACTGACCTGGCATATATAGGACATATCTTGAGAGCAGAATTCAGAGTTGTCAATCAGTTTATTGAGAGCCTCTGGGTCGACTGGGTACTCAACAGGGATTTCTCCTGGCTGATCAGGGGTGTTTTCTTCGGGTCTAAAATCAAAACAAAATATATACTTTACTTACTTAAGTGATAATGGGTAACAATTACAGTGTACTTAAAGTATTCTGGCTATCTTAATAACTCCAAAACTTGTAGCTGCGGTGGTCATGATACCTTGCTTCATTTGGATAAGGGGTGTAATTTGAAATATAATTTGTTCCTATATGGGAGGAATCAGGTCATTGAGTCGCCAGTGCAATACTGTTTATTAAGCTACATCAAATTACTCAGGTGTTCAGAGTATACTCACAAGGTATTAGGTATGATCGTGACTCCTGTACCAGGGTACGAGTTCATGTCACACTCAGCCACAAAGGGTTCCAGATTTCCTGCCTCATCACCATCAGGCCCGTCCACGTCAATTAACATCGCCCCATCTCTCTTCTCTCCATAATTCCTCATGGCATCATCACAGTCACGAGGAATATCTAATGATAAAAATTTAAGCAGTAATGAGATGGTTGTTATTACATGAATATGGTCGACACTGAGAGTACAAAGGCTAAGATCCATTCCATATGATGCTGATCGCACTCTCATCGTACATGCTCAAGATTTGCATGATGAACATGGAATTACAACACATATAAGGGAAGTGGGAAGAGGTGCCGACATACTGACAGAGCCACATGACTTTACAGCATAGTCTTCCGGTTAATCTATTCTAAAGCACACACCAAAAATCTAACGATTCGTGATATGTGTTGTATCTCAGGTACGCTATTATTGTACCTGTTTATGTGGCAATTTGAATGATATGACCACACGGCCCCTAGCACCGGCATAAGCGGCATTAGATACGAATCTAGAAACACACATGACACAGAATTAACACATTTTAGATCTGAGTAGACCTTATGGTGCAATTGAATAAGGCGTTTCACAAATCCCTGAAGTTTTTAATATGAAGCAGTAACGGGTAATAGTTTAACATAGCCATTGACAGTGAGAAGATTGGCATAGCAGTGAATAATTTGAGGCTAATAATATAAAAATTCATAGCTTTGCTCCAAAAAACGCTTACCAAATTATTTAGGTCCACACATAACAGGTTCAATTGATGTCCAGGCATTCGAATTCTGTCCTTTATCTACTCCAGCCATACTGAGAGGGGCAATGGGAAGTTTGTCCTTCTCTATCACCCTGTACTCATCAAAGTGTACTCTCCAAGTTGTTTAGGTCCACACATGACATGTCTAATTAATGTTCAGGCCTTCTGTCCTTTATCTACTCCAGCCACACTGACCGAGTCAAGGGGAGTTTGTCCCTCTCTGTGGCCTCATACTCATCTTAGTGTACTTACCAAATTGTTCAGGTCCACACATGACAGGTCCAATTGATGTCCAGGCCTTCTGTCCTTTATCTACTCCAGCCACACTTACCGAGTCAAGGGAAGTTTGTCCTTCTCTATGTCCCCATACTCATCTTAGTGTACTTACCAAATTGTTTAGGTCCACACATGACAGGTCCAATTGATGTCCAAGCCTTCTGTCCTTTATCTACCCCAGCCACACTGAGAGAGGCAATGGGAAGTTTGTCCTTCTCTATGGCCTCGTGCTCATCTTAGTGTACTTACCAAATTGTTTAGGTCCACACATTACAGGTTCAATTGATGTCCAGGCCTTCTGTCCTTCATCTACTCCAGCCACACGGACCGAGTCAATGGGGAGTTTGTCCTTCTCTATGGCTCCATACTCATCTTAGTGTACTTACCAAATTGTTTAGGTCCACACATGAGAGGTCCAATTGATGTCCAGGCCTTCTGTCCTTTATCTACTCCAGCCACACTGAGAGAGGCAATGGGGAGTTTGTCCTTCTCTATCACCTTATACTCATCCACCTGTTCTCCCATTGGTGTACCGTCACAGTTACAGTTACCAGGTGGGTTGGCACAAGTACCCAGCATACCACAGTAGCACTGAAAAATATTTTTTTTAAATGAAAGTAATTGAAAATTGAAGAAATAAAATCGGTAATACATGATTTCAATTTACAATCCAATTCAAGCTCGATACATTATATGTATGATACATGTGTGGCAAAACAAGTCACCCTTTACCAAAAACATGCATATATTCCTTGCACTTTGATTAGAAACACTCCAGGTGGAGCTGGTAAGCATCCCCTTGATCTTTGATTGTAGTCTCTGTTTTGGAATGGTAACCACGCATTTGAACTGTGTAATAATCTTGATCAGATGTGAAAACTAACCATATCAACAGCTGTTATCTCTCCATTACCATCAGTCCAGCTCGATACTCCCTCGAGTTTGGCACCATTCTTACACTTGTACCTGAAACATCAGTCAAATGTTGCGAAAAGTTTAAACTAAGCAAGCAACCAGTTTCTCCTTATGTAGGAATCAAGTTGTCAGAACTATTGGTATTCATTGCTGGGTGTATTTATGCCCTAATCAGAATGTATTGCAAATGTATCTAGAAAGGTGGTATTTTTTTATAATTACAAGCGTCTGATCCGTCATTCATAATTCAGCCGTCGTCCATTAGAGAATATCCGCGTCCATAATCCAAAGACCTATTCCATATTCCATATAACAGTATTAGCACCAAATTCAAAAATACTGAGAATACCGTTCAATTTTGTGAATCTGAATTTTCTATCTGATCCAAAAACAATATATCTATTTGTAAAAGAATATCAACAAATTTATTTGAAGAGGTAAACTGGAAAATGGAAGTCATATGAACTCACAGTATGTTTTGGTAGCAGAATTCGGAGACATCAATAACGGCTTTGATCTGTTCGTCTGATTTGGGGTATTTGACAGGTTTTATCTCAGATTCTGGTGCTGGGTCGGTGGACTTTACTGGACGTAGATTCTGAGAGTGACTTGTGATCACAGTAATTCCAATGTCTGGTCGTATCACACACATCACCTATATACAATTTGTTAGAAACGAGAGTAAACGCCACTGTTCTGGCTACTCAGATGAATATATTCTACAGTTTTTTTTAAACTCTTGATGTCTGTTATTACCCACAGCATCCCATAAAGATTGAAACAGCTTTCTCACATAAGCACAGATATAGGGTCTGAAATAGCTATATGGGATTCCAACAGGATCAACCTAGTGCTGCCTTTGCCATTTCATCAGCTCAAGTATTTCCTTTGATGCCAACGTGGCTAGGCAACCAACGAAGCTCATCAATCTGTTGATGACATCTACGATCATACAATTGTAGAACGTTGAAAATGGTGGGGTGAGTTGAAGTTCCACACTCCATCCCTTGTTTGGCATGACAGTCAATCAGAGAATATGACATATGTTCCTCCTAAAGTAAACCAAACACCTTCTAAAGCTAACAATAGAGCTTTGCCTTCGGCAGTGAAAATCGAACTTTTACCTGGATGTCGACAGGTTTTAGTTTCGGAACTAAAGATAGTAGCAAACACTACTCTCTCATCATCTTTAGAACCATCAGTATAAAAAGCTTGATGCGATCTGTATTTTTCTCTCAGTAGACCACATTCGTGTGTATACACGAGATAGTGCTATTGTAGAGAGGTTTATGACACAAAGTTAGTCAAAACTGCGCATGTCTAGATATCCCATGAATTTATATTACTACAGGAGAAAACACAAGAAGCCACATCTATACTCACAGTGAATGGTCTTAATCCACCTGGTCCATCAGGATCTACTTTGTAAGAGCCGCTCTCTACTTCAGGGTCCTGCAGCCGTACATCCTCACAATTACGAGGGTATTCTAGTAAATTGGATAAAAATAATACAAACTCATAAAACAGAAACTGTAACAGCTAGATTTAAAGTTCTGCTCAGTATAACTGGTAACAATACTTCTTGGTTATTCGACCTGAACAATGTGTCTTGCGTATTGTTACTGCCCCATAGCTGCAATGACTATAACTAAAAGATTATTTTTAATACACTGCTTTGCTGAAAAGGCAGGCGGTGAATCCTAGCGGTCTCTCTACTGTGATGATCTGATCAATCTCGTCTTGGACGAGAAACCTACCAACACAGGCGAGTCCATCCCCAGTGAAGCCATCCTTACAGACACAGTCATAGCCTCCAAACTTGTTCTTACAGTCGGGTAAATATAAATAACCTACCAACACAGGCGAGTCCATCCCCAGTGAAGCCATCCTTACAGACACAGTCATAGCCTCCAAACTTGTCCTTACAGTCAGCATTGGGGTTACACTCGTGTGTGTCTTCCTCACACTCATTGATATCTGTATGGGGAAAAGGAAAAAAGGGTTATTTTCAACTAAGCTATAAGCATGGCATGTATAATTAGAGTTCATAGCAACGCGCGATCACATCGGCTTAGTGTGAATAGTCTATTCCCTTAAAATCGCCAACATATATTGCTGGCACACACACTGGATACTGAGCTCTGTAATGGCGATATATGCTGATCAAAACTTAAAGATGGTATAAAGTACGTATGGTTGTCTGCAAAATTGGGGAATACTAACCAGTTGTGTATAGATGGGGAATGTTGAAGGAAATAGCTAAGTACGAAGAGAATGTGGAAGAAGGCAGACACAATGCGTCAAATAAAGACTAAATGGTGATGAAACACTTTTAGAAAAGGTATGTTCGTTCACATCAATACGGCAGGGGCAGTGACATGGCGTCACCTGGGTGGGCGTATGTGTACGAAACTAAAGAAGGATGGCAAGGTATATACATACCAAAATTTCAGAAAGGATAGGTACCAGGACACCACATTCGAAAAGAATCGTTTGAGCTATTTTGATTCAATTTAAAAATTTCAAGGAGGTGTCGCCCCTGGGTACATGTGGACGAAACGCAATTCAAAGCCAGGTCTTACATCAAGGTAGCCACATATCAAGTGAAGGAGGATCCGATGACTCGTTCTGATTTTATAGCTGTAACGATGTGGCTTCTATCGAGTTGTCGTAATATGGACATTCTCCATTATGTTACCAAGGATACCACAAAAAGAAGAAGACCCTAATTCGAGGGGAGTTTGTCTTACCACTCTGCAATACTGTATATCAAATATGAAGTTTTTACGGTTTGGCTTATATTGTATTAATGTCGTTTTATGGACATTTTCTGTTACATTGCCATGGAAACTACAAATGGTCGCAATGCAGCAAATTTCAACAGGCATGTGTTTTACCACACAAAACTGCTGCAAACCGACGTTGAATTCTCGAGCTTCAACGGTTTGCCTCTAGAGCATTAAAGTGGATATTTTTCATTCTTGTCATGGAAACAACCAAGGTCAAATTGTAGACGGTGGGCTTATGCTTTACCACCCAAAAATGCGGCATACCAAATTTGAACTCTCTAGCTGCAACGGTTTGGCTTATAAAGCGTTACCATCGTGATATGGATATTTTTCGTGGTTTCCCTCAAACAAAATTCATCAAAATGTACCAAATTTCGATAGGCTTGTTCTGTATCACCCACAATGCTGTATGCCAAATTTAATGTCTTTAGCTGCAACAGATTGGTTTCTGGAGCGTTTAAAGTCATTATGTGGATATTTTCGTTATGCTTCCATAGAAAATGCTAAATTTAACAAAATGCACTCACTTTTCATATGATTGTGCTCGGTTACCATACACATTGCTGTATATCAAATGTGAAGTCTCTAGCTACAACGGCTTGGCTTCTACAGCGTTAACGACGTTATATGGATATTTCCCGTTGTTGCCATGAAAAGTACAAAAATCATTGCAGTCTACTCTAATTTTTCCGTTGTTGCCCAGGAAAGCACAAAAATCATTGCAATATACTCTAATTCATTAGGCTTGTACATTACCACCCAGCAATGCTGTATATCAAATATGACGTCTGAGCGGTTTGCCTTCTATTGTGCCTATGCCGTTTTATGAACATTTTCCGTACAGTGCCAAAGGAACAGGAGTGTGCTTTCCACACAACACGGCTGCGTATCGAAATTGAAAATCTCTAGCTGCAACAAACCAAATTTAAAGTTACTGGCTTTAACTGATTGTCTTCTAGAGCATTAACGTCTTTATATGAATATTTTCAATGATGTTGCCACGGAAACCATACAAATCCGCAAAATGTATCCAGTTTCGATGGTCTTGTATTTTATCACGACACCCAACAATTCAGTATACCAAATTTGAAGTCTCTAACTGCAACGGTTTTGGCTTCCAGACTGTAAACGTGCTTATATGAATATTTTCCGGTATGTTGCAATGCCAATGTCGAAATGTTTCCAGTTACATTTACTTTGCCACCCAAAAATGCAGGATAGAAAATTTGTTGCAATTTGTCTCTAGCTGCAAGGGTTTGGAGATGGGACAGTATGCCGATAATGTATATATTGGTAGGCCTAGTTTCAGGAAACCAATGAAACCACTCACAGAAGATACATATTCAACAATGATGTGATTGAACGGGAAGTGGGTGCAAGTTTCACTCGCACATCTATTGTATCTGAAATATGTTTATGTATGCCTCAAGAAACTCGGGTACAAATTTAGTTTTAGCAACTCGTTTTAGACCCTTTCGTGAATTTGTTCTACAGTTTCAAAATATTTCAAATCAAATTATAAAGACGTGATATCATGTTTATTTTAAAACTGGAATAATGCTGATAAGCTAGACATTGGACTCACTTTCACACTTGTGTTTTCCGTCTCCCTTGTATCCTGTCTGACAGCCACAATTGCCGTCCTTACACTCTCCCAGGGTGTTACAGTCGGCATCAGTCTCACATTTGGTAATACCTGAACAAATAATTAAAATATCGTAATTTCATACAGAACAAAATCTCTCTCTCCTTCGTGGTATCTAGTTTTGGACTTCCCTGGTTAGGCCTAATTATTCTGTACCAACATAGAAACAATGATTTGAAAAATGTATACAATGTTTGACATCAGAAAATCTATGGTCAATTTCATCTTAGCTTCCAATTGATTATTTTCTGATTTAACCAAGAATTCCCAGCTACATAACACAACTGCAAAACAAAAGCATGTCTTTATTAAGAGCCTTGTATTAATTGAAGGTGGAAGCAACACAATAGCTGAGAAATATGTTGAGCTGAGACAGGTGAGAGCACTTACTGATACACAGGTCTCCAGATCTCACATAGCCAGACTGACAGGTACAGTCATATCCTCCTGAACGATCCACACACTCGGCTCCCACTGGGCAAGGATTACCCTCCTCACACTCATTCACATCTGTAATTGTAAATCAGATAATGCTGAATGACAGATTAATCAGACTCTCTCCTGCATCAAATATGTACCGATACTGGCAAAGAAAAATAGCTAATGGATGACCCATATACATGGTAATATAGCTTGCGTGTACAGTTTTATCAGAAGGTGAAAGCTGAAGTATAATGCGTGTGCTGGGTGTCAAGTATATGTATTCAACCCTTAACTGAGAACGGTAAAGCTTTTCCTCCATCACAATGAGGTGGTTAACATTTCTATTACAAGGTAGGTAATATTTTCTGATTGAAAGTGTTTCAGATTCAACAGTATTACTACAACCTGTCATACATCATTGTCATTTCATTAGAAGAGTTTGAAATAGATAAAACAATATAAAATTGACTCTTGTTATGTTCTAAGCATGAGGTTTAACATATTTATAGCAGCTACATCCTGTCATTTTATGTGATGGCACTCTTAGCATTTGCGTACACTTCGCCATCCATAAGATGGCTTGCGAATCGTGTGTCTCCATTATCGCGGAGCGATATCCGGTACTTTACTGGATTCTGTTCGGCCTTTATCCGGCGGAGAACAGACTGGAGAAATCTGATAAATTACAGGTTTTCATACCACTTCGGAAACAGATATTGCCTGGGCTTACAAAAGATGTAGGTAAGAATAACTTTCGTATCACCCAAGAGGCGTTGTAGATCTGTATTTTTGAACAAGTAGGGCAGCACATGACTCGAAAATGGCGGGTTACGTTGGGGCTACGTCGATAGACTTTAGCTGATTGGCTGACGAAGTCACGTGGTATTGAGTTCATGAAATTCCCTCTCGTAGTTGCCGAAAGTAGGCTGAGAATGGATACACGCGATCCCAGGGGCAGTCTTACCGCGTATAGATGACCCAGATGGTTACATGTTGCACTGTTAGAAGACAAAGCTCCCTTATCACCAGATATACAACAATGGGTTAACATACAACTTACCATCACAAACATCTTTGCCATCTCCCATAAATCCTTTCTTGCATCGACACTGTCCAAAACTACATTGAGCATTGGTATGACATTCTTCCTCTTTTCTGCATGGGGTGTTACCTGTCAAATGAGAATTAAAGGGGAACTTGGACGTGTTTTCCTCTCTACATTCCCCTTAATATTTGCTTTTGTGAAGGATAGTCTTTTACGGGAATAATCCATCTCATATAGAAAATAAAGTGATTTTATTTCTCGATAATCAACTATAGGGTGCCGCCATTAGATACGTCAGAGTTGAGGTAAAGATACGTCAAAGTTGAGGGAGAATTACGATAGAGTTGAGTAAAAGTGAGGTTAGCAATGTGGCGAAGAACTTGAATAAAATAAAATAAAATATGTATTTGCTAATCAA